>OMNV01012394.1:17824-111807 GCA_900303265.1 Brotula barbata
TGTGCATAACATTGGATGCCACACTTAGCAACAGATCAAAAGAACAATGCAGCTCATCCTCACCGTTTCCTTGATCAAACCGTCCCTACTATATCATGCAGTGGGCACTGCTCTCCTCTGTCCTTAAGCTAACGACCAGTTTCCTATCTGATTTTCTTTTATATCTCCCTTTCTTTTGTTCTTTCTCCCCCTCCCTCAATTCCTGTACAGAGTCCCTGTATGGGGAGACCACAGAGAGACCTCTGCTCGACTGTTGTGCTTGTGGAACAGCCAAGTACAGAGTCACCTTCTATGGGAACTGGTCAGAGAAGACTCATCCCAAAGACTATCCCCGTAAGCATAAACTGCACGTTCTTTTACATCACCTCACCTTTGACGTTGATTATAGAACCACAAAACTGAAATTACGTACGATATGCCCACTGCACCTAAGTGGTGAGCCCGCTGTGCTTGGGTGTGATGTGCGTATAACCTTGAGATACACTCTCAGGATGTGAATGGACTTAAGGATTACACTGGCTCTCTTGTCTAAATTGGGTTCTCGCTGGTCAGATCAATACACAGATTAAGGAGGAGTAAGATAAACCCTAAGATCGGCAGGAGGCCTAATTTACTGTCTTGTGAGAGGGAGCCCCTGGCATGTGACTCACTCTTGCACACATTTACACAAACACGCGGCGTACAGATAGATAAAACAAGATAGGGCAAGTCGCGTGGCTTCTGCTGGATTTCTCCTTGCAGAAAGTCATGCGCTAGGTTACCAGCGTTTGCTGAAATGCTGCAAGTACTCCATTAGACAATACTAATTACTGCCTCTGATTAGCACACAATTTACATTCCATTACGCTTTCCAATCAAACACTGTTGGATTTTGTAGGAAGCAATATTAGGCCGTTCAACCATCACATGTCAAATTTCTATTTTTAACGCCGTCCTTCAAGCAGAGGGACGGAGCATGGGACCACTGTAGTGACACACATTCACACACTGGAAGGTACCAATAAAACAGGTCAACAAGACCTTTTTTTACCTGCTGACATGATAACCTTGACAGTTCTATTTTCTCCCTCCCTTCTGTCCCCATTGTAAGCGTGCAGCAGTACGAGGCCTATCAGTGCGAGCTCGCCTCACTCACGCAAAGAGGGAACGGCCTGGTTGGCCTCTGTCACGAATGCAAATGGATGGAGAGCTAGAGAAACAAATAATTTATCAGAGCCAATTTCTTCTCAATGAACACAAAATATATGAATCCAGATGAACACATGAACCAGAGAATCAACAGATCTTTTACCTTTAATGACACTAAAACCAGAGATCATTGACATTCTGTTTATGTTTTTCTGTTCCAATACCGGAAACGCAAAACTCACAAATGGCAACAGGCTCCTGTCATTCAAGATATTTACATTTTAGACCATCTTTACAAGAATGAGAAACACAAGTGAGAGGAGTTGGGCAGCAAATCTTGACCGTGAGATCATTAATCTGCATGTAATGTAACACTTAATAAGGATCCACACCATTAGTGTTCCTAAGCGAAGAAAGTCATTAATTAGGCAAGAAAATAATGGAGCCATTCTTTGGAACACTGATGTCTCTTGTAGCCTTTCTAATTATATCCTTGCATTGAGCAGCATTATAACATTACGACATTTATTCTTCCATACGGTACGCTTTACTGTCTGAACTCAACAGGTCGGGCGAATCACTGGTCGGCCATCATCGGTGCATCTCATTCCAAGAACTATGTGCTGTGGGAGTACGGTGGCTTTTCCAGTGAAGGGGTTAAGCAGGTCGCAGAGCTGGGATCCCCCGTCAAAATGGAGGAGGAGATCAGGCAGAGGGTAAGGAACCGCACTAAGCAGATTCAAAAACTCTCAACATTACCTGAGAGTTTTTGACAAATGCTATAAAAATAAAAACAACACCTGCATGTTTTTTGCTTTAATGAGGATTTCTTTTTCTTTGACTTCACTGAGTTGCATAACTCTGCATAGGGCATAGAGGATGTTCCAGGGTGGGCACACCTGGCTTGAGATTAATTGCTGTGACATTTGTTGTCACACCGATCAGCGCTGTTAAGTTTTATTCTTAGCTTGTCTCTGCATCTGTTGAAAACCCTGTGAACACGGAAGGAGCATTTATATAAAGAACTAGTTTGAGTTATAAAGGAAGGAACGGAGTGAGCACGATGTCAACAGTATCACGATATAGCAAAAATTCTCAAGTCACCACTTTCAAAAAGTTAGCGCACCAGCAAGGAAAGAAAAATGAGGCGCCTGAATCCATTTGCTTGAACAACCCAATGGATCAAAAACCAAAAGTAAAGTCATAATTCACTCTGATGAGATTAATTGCACGATTAAAAATGTAACAAACCATGAGTCAGAGGACATAAAACTTTGTAAATGCAGTAGCTGAGAACGCCTAACATACGTAGCTGTGCGGTCGTACGATTGATTAAACTGATTTTGAGGAAATATCTTCCTCTGCTTGCCTACTTTGTATTCAACATCACCAAGCTGTTGCGTAATCCATGAACTCCGTCATTGTATTGTGAAGCAAGCTTTTAATATCTCACTTTGTGGTCTGAAGTTTGAAAAAAAAATGCTGTCATTTCTTGTTGGAACTTTATTTTACACTCCTTACTTTTTCTTTGCCACGTTATATATTTTTCTATACCGTACATTCTTTTGGCTTCAGGCGCTTTCTCGTGCTCCGTCTTTCTGTGGCCTCTCCTTTCTCCACAAATAGCATGCTATGTCTTTATTCTTTCATTTTCTCCATGGCTGTCTCTCTCGGGCTTAAAATAACCGGAGTTGGCAGAGCAGATGGCCCCACAGTGTGCTTATTGTTGGCTAATATAGAAGACCTGAACTCACAGCAGATAATGAGAGCGGAGTGTGAGCGCCGGGGTCTCTGCGTCATCGCTGCCTTCTCACGGCTATAATTGCGCGCTGCCTTCTGTAGTCTAGGTGGTCAGCTGTGCTTCCTATAATGTCGGAGGTCAGAATGAGCTTTGAAATACGATTAGAATTAATTTACCGTCAAGTGCAAAAGGCGTTTGGAAAACAATCACTGCTTAATGTGTTGACTTCATTTAGACGTGACAGTTGGCAGTTTTCAAAACATTCGCACATTTACCCACAGTCCATCATCTAAACCTATCCGGCACCCACACCACTGCTTTCTGTTGTATTCGACATTATTCAAGGAAATGAGAATCCACCCCACCGCCCTTTATCGTAGCCTTTATGGTGTTGCATGGCTCAGACGGTGGTTGTTGTGGAAAATTGATCAGCAGTGAAGTGGGATTGGCTGACACATGAATGCAGGATGATGATTAAACTCGGGATCAATAGAAACCGTGATTGGCCTGAAACTGGGAAGCTGCGTGCAATTATTCATTGGCTGGAAAAAAAACAGAACAATCAACAATCAACCATTTTTGATAGAGAGCACACACACGGAGCTTATGTTTGTATGGATGTTCGCAGCACACACTCGACACTGATCTTTGTAATCTGCCCATATATAGAGCGGGACACTCTGTCAACACTTGCCTTATATCTTAAATTCTGCTTCAGTGCTCAGAAACTAAAAGGTTTTCATTTGTTCTGTGGAGCAGCGTCTCTCCTTGCCCTTGAGGTAAGAAGGCTGGGTGAAGGAGCCTCCCTCTTTAGAGCAGTGGAGTGCTTCTTGGTAAACGCTGACACCAACAGAAAGCTGATTCGCTTTTGTGTCAGGTGGGGTGTCAAGGGGAGCAACTAGCAATGAGTGCAGAATTGATATTCATAGCCAGGCTCAATTCCAGCCAGGGGGTGCACTAATCAGAGTGTCCATATAAAGTTTCATTTGCAGAGCCAAGCAGGCATGTAGGCTGCATAAACATGCGCACTCATGGGCTATATACACACACATGCGTGCCTTCACACACGTCGTCACACAGATTCCTCCTTATCCCGCTCACATCAGCGCAGAGTGATGGCTTTATTTTACATGCGTGTTTGTCACCTTTTCAGGGCAGGCGCAAGGTTGCTCCGTACCATCTGTCTGCCTGTTCGGGTTCATCAGATGTGCGGTTTGTATTCTAGGCATAAATGTGGTGTTAGAGTGGGAGCAGAGGGATTGAAGGCCATGATGAATAACCAGAACAATATCCGACATCATTACAAATATTCTAAAAGCACCGGCTCCTAAAGCATCTGCTTGTTTCTGCATGACTGCCCATTTCAGTCCTTACCATGCGACCAGCTGGTGATAAAAATATGATTGCATGTTGCAGCCTCCTCAAACACAGACTTCACCCACACAGTCTCAGCATCCTGCACCTACACAAGCAATCAGTACATTATGCCACTTATCCCGCTGAAGCTGCATAAGCATCAACATTACGAGCCTTTTAAGAATTCATACTTTCAAATCAACAGAAAATTTAATAGATGGCACTTTGAGGAAATGTGTTGTGGTTTGACACCAGTGATGTAGTGATATGTAGCTGAGAGACAAAATGTGATGAGGTAAACATCTTCTTTACACATACTCTGTCCAAACTGTAAACCGGTGTCCAACGCTGTGTCGTTTGCCAAGTACAAATGTGCCTATCAGGGGCTTTGACAGCACAGGGACACAGTCCATCGCCGCTGTCCTTTCCTCTCTGAGGTGATTCTATGTACATTGAGTCATTACAGAAGCTCAGTGTGTCACTAATGAGAAGTTTAATGAGACTCTCTCCATGGACCAGCGACGAGGCCAAGGCCTCCGTTGGATTATGAAATCGCCTATTTCCTCTCCCAGCACGGGGCGTTTTTTCATTATTGCACAGTATGGACGCTTACAGAATCCTCTATTATCCTCAGCACCACAGCTGTGCAACAGAGCAATGACAGCACATCTCACGCTGCAGCCACAAAGAGATATTATAAAAAGGAATAATGACACCAGATACACGGTTGTCAATCGACACAGCTCTGCTCTTAATTATTCTGGGTGGCATCTTAGAGCCAACGCAGACTGCATATTGTTAAATGAGCTGATGGGTTTGCTATTTTCACGCTATATAGTGTACATCAAATTAGTGTGGAATTCAAGAAAATAACTGCCGAATGAAAAAATTAATATTGTAAATAAATAAAAAAATCTTATTAGATTCTTGCATTTAACGCGCTGAAATTGCCTGGAATTAAAAGACCTCTCATGCACCTTACAAAGATCCAGATTATAATTTTGCAGTTAGTTTGTCATGAGACTGAGTCTAAATTGAGAAGCAGCAATAAGGTCTGCCATCTGTAAGTGGAATGCATCAAAGCGGGGGTAAGGAAGGGAGGTATAGATACGCAGATTGCATTGGGTTTTGGATTTTCACTGAATGAGCTGTTGTGTATGTGTGGGTCAGCATGTATACTTAAGTCCCTTTTCTAATGGAACCCATTGAAATCTGTATTTCAGGACTATAGTCCAGATGCTGTAACTCTTTAATACACAACAAATAAATGCACTTTCAAGTACGTTCATACGTTCAAACATTCACCAATCAATTCCCAGAATTGGTATTTAAACACACAGTTCTATTCAAGCCCCTCCTACTGTAACTTAGACTAATATGTTCCTCCTGTAACTTAGACTAATATGTTCCTCCTGTAACTTAGACTAATATGTTCCTCCTGTAACTTAGACTAATATGTCCTTCAAAGGTTTCATTTCCTGTAATGTTGTAGTTACCTTGTTGAGAACATGGTCTTGTTTGAGGGCCTGCATGCTGAAAATGACCTTTAGGCCCACAGATTAGGAAGACAGAATGAATTGTGTCATTCAAAGGGGGCCCTTTCTCACATTGTGACATTTGGTTTCTGAGATCTGAGCCCTTTTGCTGGACCAAACAGAGTTTCCATTCACATGTTAAGTTTGTTTTTTGTTGAAGTCGTTATGCCACCGTGTTTTAATGACTAATATGTTAATATCCTAATAATCATTGTGGAAATGTGTTTGTGACACCATTCAGCGTTACAATCAGCTTTCTGTTGTGTGAAATCATTGACAAAGGCAGACTTGGCCCAGTAAAAGGGTTTCGTCTGTGTAGAGGCTGGTGACTTACACGCTGTCAGGTTTGTTTTTACCCCAAAATTGTTCAACCCTTTCTCAGCTGTGGGATAAGACGACGCTCTGCAAAGGAAACCAGTCCCTCAGCAAAAACTCCTCATCGTCAGTCTTTTCCTTTTGGACATTTTGTTTTGTCAGCTGGATCTACATCTGGATCTGGATTGACAGTGAACAAACCCACAATTGTCCATTTGGTTATCTTTGGTGTGGCCTTTTTGTTGTGTATGCCCTGATTATGCATAGCGATCATTCGCACATTAAAGCTGCAGGTTCTCCATCCTTGTCTCTCTTCTCGCTCATCACTTTCAGCACATCGTCCTTGTGTGTCTTGTCTCTCCGTGTGCACGCTGCAGGATAAGGTGAGGTAGGGCACAGTGGGATAGCAATTAGCGATAAAGGGACTTCCCAGTGGGTGAGGTGGTGATCCCAGCCCTGTCTGAGCTCATGCCAAGCTGTGCTGGTTCAGCCAAATCAGCGGTCGTTAGAACGGGCTGACATTCCAAAATGAAGTCTGCACCACAACTTAATACCAGCACGGCTCTGAGTGGACGCCACCTCCGACCCCCCTGTGGTCACGTCTCCGACACCAGTCCTCTGTTTAAAGTTTTCTTCTCTGACTCTGTCATTGCTTTTCTGTCCATAGAGGGAATTTTTGCTTAGTTTTAGCCGGCAGCTTTCTTTTGGCTCGTCAAATCAGTTTAAAAGCCCAGCAGGGAGTTTCTAGTTTGAGAAAACGGCGTTGATTGTTGACTCGCACGTGAATTGATTTTACCTCACCATGTTGATGGGAAAGAAACATGTTTTCCTTTGAGGCAGTTGAAGTCACCGTTACATCACGCATGTCTGTGACGTTAGTGTGTATTATTTGGGCTCTTATTATATGTATCCATATATTGAAGATTGTTACATATATATATATATAAAATATTATATGTCTCAATATACTGTATATAAATAATTTTCGATAGGGGATAAGATGGTAGCATTCAAGACACTCAACATTTGTCTTGGATATGCCAGAATGTTTCTCTGAATATTTGTCAGTTCCTGTAAGTGTCAAATGACACAGTTTTAGCCAATTTGAATTCTAATCAATGCCAAAACAATAGTAATGTTTCCTGTCAGACATAGTACATCTTTAATTTCTAAGAGAGAAAGAGAAAAGCTTTCTTCATTATCATATTAATCCTAATTGCTATATTTGCTTTTGTTAGTGTGTGCATGTTTGCATTTTTTGGGGGGGGGTTTAGTCGCTCTCTGATAAGTAGTGGATAGAGATTATAAAACAGAGTCACTGCTGTTAAGGAAATAATATCACAAAATAATTGTCTATTAGCTGATGTGTTTGATGTTATCAATCGTACTGAAGGAGGTTCAAGACATCGAGGCTTAAATGTTATGACACACAGCTCTGTCCCAAAATGTAATTGCTTTTTCTTTGTAATAATGTGACCTCATCAACGTCACCACAGACTCTAATAACATACTACACGCACATATATACACACACACACACAGACACACAGAGTCCAATCGATGTTCACAAATGCCACTAGGATGTCACTTACTGCACATAATTAAAGGTCAACAGTTAAACCTACCAGCTCTGAGGTTTTCCAGGATCTCAGATACAGCTGGACAGATGTTTGAGGTGGTGGACAATCAGTTATGGAGTTTGCTTGTGAATTAGAACAGTTAGAATTCTGATATAAATGTGAAAGAAGGAATTGAAGATACCTCACTGAGCAGAAATTTCCACGAGGGCTTTTTGCAGCTGCACATTATTGTCCCATATTGTGAAGTCCTGATAAGGCCCTGATAGAGCTCTTTTACTGCTGCCAACAAACCAGTAGGTATCATCCAGTAAGGCAGCAAAGTCCTTCAGATTAACTTTGACAATTTGGGTTTATAATCTTCCTTAATTTTTCTAAATCTTTATCATTGGGACCAGTGAAACAACTTCATTATAGATGTGCAATATTTTATTCATGGCGAGGCCTACCTAAATGTAATGTTGTGTGTATGTAAATGAGACCATCGCTCCCAGACCCCCATTCACTGCAATCTCCATTTCATTTGGTGGGTTGGGGACCTGCAATCTGTCTTCCCAGTGTTGGGTCGAACAGATGAAGGAGAAGGAACCTGATTGACAGTTAAGGGCATATTAAAGCATTCTCTCTCTCTCTCTCTCAAAATGCAATCCCACCCACAGTGCTGTTTCATAGCTCGTAAAATTTGCCCTGATATTGTAGTGTGATGGAGTTTGCAGCTCTGTGAAGCTGCAGCTCTGAGAATAACCTAAGCAACATTATGATGATCTATTATGAGGACTATCATCATCATCTGTTATCTTCACTACTATCAGTCTGAATAGCTTTTCTGCAAAATGGCAGAAAATCGTTTTTTGAGAAACAATGTTTATCTACGACTATATATTTTGCTAATTCCATGTTATTTTGTGTACCGTTTGTTTTTCATTTTTGTCCCATTAGTTTGCCTCAAATGCTTTATAAGGCTCATTAACCCTGCCCCCCCACCTCCCTCCACCCTCTCTGTGCGTGTGTGTTGTACAGAGACAATAATGATAGTTATTGTGTGGATATAATTCTACTCTCTGTCTGTCAACAAAACAAAGGATAAGATTTGGATGATGAGAAGTGAATAGGCAAGTACTATAATATAATGTACGTCTATGCAACAGTAAAGAGTTCCATTTTATTGTATTTTCTGTGTAATATATCAAGGACGACACTAACTTTGACATATTTGTTGTCCAATGTGAGGACATCATTCTGTATAGCTTGCTAAAATTCATTTACACACACGTACACATGATGATGATGATGATGATACGTGAGCCAACATGAGGTCGGCCCATCTGGAACGACATCAAATGTACATGTAATAATTACACAAGTAAATAAATAGAATATGAAATCAAATAAAAAAAACATCCCTCTGCATGTCTAAACTAATTTAAATGAAAACCTTTTTAGATGCCTATGAGGTAACACAGACAGCTGTGCCCCATGCTGCCACGCTCCCACAGTTCCACTAATCTATTATATATATAAGATTTGCCATACTAGAATACATAAACAGCATAAACTAAACAAATGATAGCGATAACGTGATGTGATGCTCCCTTCGTAGTTTCCTAAACGATTAAAAAGGGATTAACGTGCAGGTTGGTTATAGTGTGAACTTGATGCAACTAATCGCAAATGAAATGTGTCAACTACAAAATAATTTTTCTCCAAAGCTTCATCTGAAATTCCTGAAATCCTGAATTTCCGTTCACAGTCTTGCACAATTTGTTTTTTATTCTGGCACTCAGCCTAAACACACTGATCGTTTCTCTATCCACAAAGTGTAGTTTAGGATGTGTGTAGTCTGGGTCCCAGTGGAGCAGCATTTACGTCACGTCCATCTCTAGTTTTGTTCACAGCCTCCTGTTAGCCTCACTGACTTAGTAATTTTATTGATGTTAATGCACTATGATGTGCAAACTCCATAAATTATTAATTAGAATAACGATGAAAAAGCAATACGTTGTTCGGCTGTGCCTTATATATCAGCTGCTACATCAAACTGAGGCACCGGTGATCATTTCTACAGTGCTGCATTTCTCTCTGTGTAGCTTTCATCGCCTTTAGCATATTTCGTTTTTTTTTTCTTCTCTGTTTTCTCTTTGGATGCAACGCTAACGTATCTCATCTCACGGGACTTTGAACTGAGCTGAATTGCATCCTGGTGGGGTTGCGTTGAGACATTGTTGGGATTCGCGTCATTGAGGCTGTAAAATGTGTTGTTTGTTGTGACAAACATATGGATACATCAGGTGTTGCTGAAACTTCTGGGGTCAACGGGAAAGTATTTTCCACCCATCAGAAGACAGTTTCAGCATCACAGCCCTGCAGTGCAGTGACCACTGACCTCCTCAGAGAACAAATAATGTGCGAGTAAAAAAGAAAGAAAAAAAAGAGGTTAGTAAAGTGGGAAAAAAGCTGAAGGGGGGTGAATAGTCTGAACTGGGTCATCAAAGGCAGTCACCACAATGCATCTCTAATAATATCCCCTATCCCTGGGCCCAGGTCTGCTGGAGTTGCCTGTACGATGACTCGGGCCGTTTGATGAATGAGTGTGCTACACGATGATTGGCTTTCAGAATCTATAGCTCCGAATGGCCTATGACGACAACCTCAGTCAGGAAATCAATTCACAGCCCTCTGGAGAAGTACTCGCAGTTTACAAACTCTCTTGTCTTGTCGTGTTGTCCTCTCTAGCCTGTGAGATTCACTCCCGGCCTGTTAATAGCAACATTTGTGTGACAGCAGTGACTTCACCTATGCAGGGATCCAAACTGTAGCTTTCTACAGGAAAAGTATGAGCGAGCGTCAGTAGAGATTTAATTAACACCTGGAGGCTGTGTAAGCCTTTGCACCGCATACCGATAACAGCCAGCTCGCATCCCACCGGAATTTCTTAGCATTTTTCTCTGTCTATTAATAGTTTGAAGGATGTGCTGGGACAGACAGATGAAGAGATTGCTGAGCAGGACTTTGATTACAACATCAGAGGAGCTCCTATCTCATCCAGGGAAAAGGTCTCTCAAGACTACATTAGGATTTGGCTCACACGCAGAAAACAGCTCTTAATGTCATGTAATTGACCATTTTTAATACAGAATAAAAAATGAAACACTTTGCTCTACATAGTGCTGCTGGCAGATAAAACTAAATACTCGCAACTTGCGCCATGGCAAAATAAGCAACAAATTATTTAGCCACTTTAAGCTGTGTATCATCTGTGCTCAGAAAATCTCATCGCAGTTTATCTTTGCCGAAAGGGGCGTTTGCATTAAGTCACACGGAGGTGCTATAGAAATTAATGCAGCAAAGTGCAGTGACAGATTGCTTTACTGTATTATATTGATAATGAATCATATGAATAACTCATCCGCATAGTTCTATGCTCAGAGGAAATAAACTTCCGTTTTAATATTAATGACGTGAGAAAATAACAGAGGTATTTGCATGGTAATTAGGACTAATGATCTTTTTAGTGTGATGATTTTAGGATTCTATGCTGCAGCTGATATTCTTATGAGGAGCTAGAAAGCTGAAGCTCCAGCTGTATCTGCTTAATGTGGTGCCATTCTGCTCCCTCACATTGTTAGCATAGTCACCGCAACTTGGGTATAGCCATTAGGATCACATCTCACCGGAATTTGCATATATGTATATATGTATATGAAGAGGATCTAAAAGAGGTTGTGTAATGTATGTAGATGGTAAAATCCAAAGTGGTCCCAGTGGTACGAGGAGCATTATAAGGGCCGTGAAACCCCAAACTGGCTTAGTGGCTCCAAGAGATTCCAGGAACTTTTGGTGACAGAGCCCTCTGTGTCGCAGCCCCCACCCTCTGGAAGTCTCTCCCTGCAGACATCCGCAATGCTCCTTCACTGGACACTTAAAAAACTACTCAAACCTCATCTGTTCACCAAGGCCTACAACCTACAACAACTCTGTCAACAATCGCTTTGTTTATTATTTTTCTGCTGCCTACAATGTAAAGTGTGCTGGGTTTCTTGAAAAAGGCTGCATGTAAATTTAAATTGTTATTATTAGTATTATAAACAACATCTGGGGTCTCTGTCCAGAAGAGCGCAGTCCGATGAACAACTAAGATACAGGGCGTATATATATATATATATATATGGACTATATATATGGACAACTTTTATAGCAGACATTTGAGTCTCACTGTGCCAGGCAGCTGTGTTAGAATGATAAATTTTAATATACTGTAATTTGCTTTGGGAACCTGGTGGTCACCCACATCTCATCTGTGTTTCCCTTGGCAAGAACTTTATTTTCATCACTGCTGATTCAGTCTCAACCCCAAAGAGTGTCTTCTTTACTACACTATATGAAGAGTATATTACCAGAGTTTCCAGAGGACTTAAAACTGATTAATTTGAAATTTAAATAAACTGTGTTTGAGTAGATATCATCCCCCGCCCCACACACACAACTGATTATACAAGACATCAGTTATCTATTGCTAAAAACTTGGTGTCATTGTTTCGTAGTAAAATCTATTATCTAAAGGTATAAACCTTCTCATTTTGTGAATGACAGAGGTCTGGAGATTCACAAGTATTCAGAGTAAACACCAAAAATTTTAATTTGATCCCACTGATTTGTTGTCATTCCAATAAAACCTGTTTAATTTTGAAAATGAATATGTAAAAAGTTCACCTTCATTCTTCCAAGCTTCCTTTACATAGCCGTGTACACATTTTATCTTCTTTTTTCTACTCGTGTGCATTTTAGCCACTGCATACACATACAGCACTACTATGCTAGTTTGCTATTATTACCATAACAATGTGAACAGAAAAGACAACAATACTTGTTCAATACAAAGGAAGAAGGAAAGAAACCAACTGTTGAAGGAATCAGAAAATAACACACTCATACACACACACACACACACACACAGAGAACCTATGAAGCATCTTTTCATTTTATTAAGACCAAGAACAAGCAATCGTGCCACTCGGTGTGACTTCCAAAACAATACAAACACAGCATCCTTTGAATGTAGCACAGCTCCACATGGCTCCTTGTCAACTTCATTTTGACCACACTAATTACACACACCTCCCTCTCACAGTGCAGGAACTGAATTTTGCTGCCTTATTTTCCATACAGAGAGGATAACCTGTCATCTTTCCTTCAGTGTCACTGTGTTTTTTTTTGGACTGCTGGAGATTAGACTACACTGACTTCTGGTGAAGTCGACGCGGCCTTTTTCAAAATTAATTACCATCATTAAAATGCTGTGTTATTACCGTAATAATAACTCTGCATATTTGAGATGGTTGATCGAATGCGGCAGGCTCCATCCATTCTCCTCAGCATGAACGCACATCAGAGTCTTTCCACATATATACATATTAAACCGTTACCCATGTCAAGGGTGGCAAACAGGCAATATTAAAGCAAATTAACATCGACTGTATTCCTAACCAGTTCTTATTTGTGATGATGCCAGTTTAAATGTCGTTTCGCGCCTAATAGAGAATTACAAATGCTAAGTCAAGCATCGCAAATGAAGGTTCACTGCGCTTGTCAAGACGAGGTGGAAATTATTCCGCATGTGTCATCCACTCATCTACCCCACATGTACACAACCTCTGAACTGGAAAATAAAAATCTGTCGGCCTGTCTGGACTGCATTTCTACAGCTCTTTTTTCCAAAGCACTTTACAGTGTTTGCCTCACATTCACCCATTCATGCAAACACATTCACACACCGACAGCCGAGGTAACCATGCAAGGCCCACTTGCATGATCAAACCTGCAACCCTTCGATCATATCTATCTATCTGTCTGTCTGTCTGTCTGTCTGTTTGTCTGTCTGTCTATCTATCTATCTATCTATAGCCTATATTCTCTAAACTCTAGGTTATCTTCTTGCCTATGTTATTACAAGCTGGTCTGTCTGGACATTTGTAGCACATCACTGAGCTCATCACATCTAAAGTAGGAACAGATGTGCAATTGTTCAACCAACCAGAATTTTTTTTTTTTTTTAACTTTATGGTCACTCACAAAAAGTTTACAGTGGGCGGTCGTTAGCTATTGTTAAAGCGTTGTGCATTGGGATACGATTAAGCCACATTGCTGTGGTGTACATAGTTCAGAAACTCAAGGACAGTGGACTCATTAAGAGGCACAGAGTGAACATTTAACTCCTTAACAAGGCCCTCAGCATCCACCTCACCAATTATTCTCCTTCGGTTTTTGCTGTGCTCTTGAACTGTGCCAGTTAGGATGGCCTTTTCTATCTAATCAACCCGCTGCTGAATCCATAAATGCCATACATCAAGCCATCATCTTGGAAAGCAATTTTAGTAGAAGAATCAGCAATAGTAGGAAGCGAAGCATCTCTCTTGAACTCCTGGCTTATCAGCGCTTGATCCCTGTTTCGAAACTTGAACTCGTACAGACTTAGGTCTGCGTCTTTGGACAGCTGGAAAGGGCATTGACATCTCCTCATCTTCTGGGATCTGTTTTCACAGACTCAGGATTCTTCTTTTAAATCTCAGTATAAATTCCACCTCTACTTTTAACAAGATCGCAAGATTGCTGACACAATTGACTTCATTTAAGAAATACCAGATGCTGATGTTCAAAAGGGATTTCCGTGACTCCAAAGTTAATTTGGTTTATGGTTTGGTTTGTGGACACGAGCAGCACCTTTCTAATATCATCACACAGTCTCCCCTGCTTTGTTTCTCTTCTTTTTGAGTCACCCAATCCCAAGTTCCTCATAAAACCTAACACCTCTGTCAGCTCAGCCCTGGAAAAGGCCAACACTGGTTTTAAATAACGTGTTCATTCCCAGCCGTGCCAGCCCTGCCTTGACAGTGGACCATGAGAAATGTCACAGAGAATTGTTTTGTATAAAAGAGGATTTAAAAACCAGGCAAGTTCCTTTCAGTCATGAGGCCAATTTCAAGTGAAACATAGCTAAAGCTGCTTATGTTGAATAAAACATATGTTAATAGCCTTGAAATGCTAATATTTGCTTTTCGAAGCTGACATTTTTTTTGTTCATGTGTAGCAAGTGTGTCAATTCCACATTGGATGGGGTTTTAAGAAGTGATTTATAAGCCTGGAGTGAATTACTGCCTTGACTTTTACTGTTCACTTATTAGGCGCGTGTTTCCCTCCACTGCAACGCAGTGGAGTCAGGGCTCTTAGATCCTTTTTTTTCTTTAACTATAGAGAATGTTACTGCCGGTTATATTTCTAAATTAATGATCACCCACAGCACCACTTCACTCTTCAAGACGATGCTAAAAAAAAAATCTCTGGAGGCAACTGTCGCACTGAACGTGGTTTCAAAGCCCAATTGGCCATTTTTAAATTGGTTTTGATGTGGTTAGTATTGATGCTATTTTAAATGCTACTGAAATGCCCCAAAAACGAAATGCTCCAAAGATACCAAATATATCGGAACACATTCAAGGGAAATCTGTATAAAATGTAATGTTGCTTCTATGAAAAGGCCCTTTTACTAATGTTTAAGAGGTTAAACAGGCTTAGTGAGTGAGCAGATGTGAATAATTTGTTTTAAAAAATTGCAGACGAACCCATACGGTGCAGTGTTTCCTCTAGGATGTCAGCCTTGTTTCAAAAAAGAAAACAACAACGTGAATGTACGATATTAATCTCCAAAGAAGGAGCGGTGTCCTTTGAAAGCGTTAATTACTTACTTGACTTATAGCATAAAAGTAAGTAAGGAAAAAGGAAGTAAGTTGTAAACTTACTGTCAGTGTTTGAATAAAATCAGTCGATGTATTTCGGCTCTTGGAGCCAGATGTGCAGATTTGTCAGAAGAAACATCCTAAGGCTTCGGTGAAGAGATTTGACCAAAATGTCCTTTCGCTCCAGGTTGGTGAGAGTCAACATTCAGACATCTGTGTCCAGACTCTCCTAAATTTGGGTTTGAACATGAATAAGAGCGAGGTGTGTGAGTCTTTGGTGGTGTGGAAAATGTTCTCTCTGACGAAGCAGGAATGGTCAAACATAGAGAACTCCTAAGAATCGCTCTTTCGGATGGTTGTCGCCATATTCCAGCCAGTTCATACCAAATGCCGTGGCAGCTGAAAAACCAACTCCTTATCCTCCAGGAGGACTGCAGCGTGTTTTTCAGAGTAGCATTTTTAGGGCTTCTTCAGCTCGTTGAATCTTTCTGTGGCCTTCCAGCAGTAACACATGATTTTCTCTGCTCTAAAATATCGGCCCTTAAACCCTTTGGACGTCTTGTATCCCTCAGGAAGAGGTACCAATGCACCAACCTTTGACCTGGAGTGAAATCTGTCCGGTGATAAAACGATCACCAGTTGCATTACTCCAGCGTTTGATGCGTATGCCGATGATTAAGCGCTGTGTATATCTTTAAGGTTCAAGAAGCTTTATTGTCTGTCTGTATGTGGGAGAACATTGTTGACTGTGTTACTTACAGTTTTTTAAGTACTTACTGATACAAATATATCTTTGTCTAGTTTTCTCCTGCCCTGTCTGCAGGCACATGTATTCTCAGATACTCAGAGGCCGTTAAGGATGTAAACCGTCCATACATTCTCCTTCGTCTTTTGTTGTCTTTTCTTACAACAGGTACACGCTGTCAGAGACTGGCTGGCTGCCCACTATTTCCCCACAGGGAATAAACGGCTTCGATTTCAATCATCAGCCTAGTCTTGTGGTACTAATGACTCTCTATGGAAGACAAAAGCATTGGAAGAAAACTCTCACTTTCTGCTGCCTGAGGCATCAATGTTTTTGATAGCGCACTACTTTCCTGATTTAACTTTCTTATCTAAACTCCCCGTCTCCCTGCCCATCAAATTCGGAGGCAGAAGAAGACTAATTTTGCTGAGTATTTGACAAAAAAGAATCTCCATTGATGATGAAAGGATAGCGGGTTACCAAGGGTAATTTAAAGACCAACGTTTTGTTTGGTATTGTGATATAATCAGCAGATCCTGAAGAGGGATTTGAAGAGCAGTGCAGTCTAATGAAGATACTTTGTGATGCCTTGAAAACAATTTATGGAAATACCCAAGTATCACAATTACATTCAATAGCCCTTCGCCCGGGAATAGAGGACTCTAGCCGCCGTTGTTAATAATGTGTGTTACCGGCAGCGATAAAGTGAGATCCCAGAAATTGGTCATGTATACAAAGGAATTTGTTTTTGCAGAAAATGTTCATATATTAATAAATTCAAGTCACAGATAATTTGCTGTGGGAGTTGAAAGTTTGCAGGAATGTTTTTCTCATCTATCATTTAATATACTTCATTGCAGTCTCCCCACTCCTGTGCTGTACATTATAAATGATCAAAATGCTTAGCCTGCCAAATCGAGATTTCAGAGTCAAATACAAACTTTGCTTCTGTCCACTTGCTTCACTCCAAAAATATTGTTGAGACTAACGTGTATGCATCTGATAGCAACCATCGTGTTTCTCTCTATTCTGCCGCAAAATGCACAATTCACAGCATTTGTAGTACTTCGCTGCCAGTACACACCGCAGAAATGCAAACACACAAATGCACACTCACACGCTCAAAATCTGTTACAGTGTACGACCAGGTTCCAATTTGAAAGCCAATTAATGCATGAACAGGCTTGTAATCGTGCCGGTCTGCCAATAAAGGCACAGGTGCAGCGTAGATCAATACACACATGCACACACAAGCACACACCGACACGCGCGCAAACATTCCAAAATATCTCCTCCATCTATGTAGCCTCTTTTCCACCTGCACCACAGATAGCAACAAAATTTCATCATTGTTGAAAGCTTCCTTTTTCAGAGCAAATAGATTCACATCCAGTTATTCATGAGTTAAATATTGAATATACTGGGAGGAAAAGAGAGAGTAAAAAAAAAAAGTAATGGAAAAAGCAAAAGCCCAGACAATTTTTCCTGAAATGAAACAAACATTAAGATGTGCTAACTCATCACCGTGAAGAAAGGTAATGCCCGAAATGTGCATGGGTCCCTTGTAGGCACAGAGAACACAAACCCTGTACTGTTTTCCCGGTAATAGAAAAAGGAAAAGACATGAGGGTTGCTAAGTTTTCTGTGCCTGGGGGAGAACCACGCACTACTCAGGCATTATGTTGCTGAAGCTGTATTTAAAGGCTACACCCTCAGTTCGCCTTGAGCCAATTTCATGGCTGATCTCCTCAATGTGGGGGACTGTGACTAGTCAATTCTTCCCCAGCAGGAGAGACTTGGCCTCTGGGGTCCAGAGGCCCCTGACAATGGGCTCACGTCCAGAGCCGTGTCGCCATTTAATGGGTCAACAGCAAAATCAAATACAAATTAGTGGAGAAGCCAAAGCATGCATTAACGCACCGGTAACACCAACAGAGAGGTTGATTTTTGTTGAATTTATCTGCAGGAAAGCTAACAATTAGAGCGCTTCAAAATGCAGCTTAAAGCTATATCTTAGAATATGATAACGACGTCAATGTGTCCTTAAAAGTCCAATTAATTGAGCACAAAGTGTTGCCTGTTGATCAGTTAAATATGCAAATGTATGCCAATGAATACAGATCGGATTTCTGTGCTTTTTATGGCTTTACTTTTCATACCTCTGGACAATAACTTATCCCACCATACCTACCATTTAATATGTCTTTTAAATATGGGCAACCGGTTACCAGGTGCATCTATCCAAGCCCAATTCATCAGACCGTTTTCCTTGCATTAAAAGAGGGGGGGAAAAAGAGTAAATTACCAGTCTGACTTTGACAAATGTGCCCTTGCTACACCGGACTAAAGTGAGATAATTGACTTGGAGCAGATGTTGCCTTATTGTTTATAACATTTTAATCAGTCACACTTTCCTCCTTTCCCTGGAGTAGCCGCGGTTTTGTCCGATTGGTCAGATGTGTGTGGCTGCAGAGGCTGACAGTGATTAATGAGGGAGGGATTGTGATGCACCGAATGAAGCATCAACACAATATGATTGATTATGCAAAGAGATTCACCTGGCTTTTGAGGAGGCGAAACAAAGGGTAATGTTAAAGAAAATGTCAAGTCGGGAGTAAAACAACAAAACATCGCTGAAACCACAAAAACAGTGTTGGTTTTATATACAGTATCGAGCTGCTTGAGGAGAGAATGACAACATGCGGAAAAGATGTGTTCACGTATTCATTGCGCCGCTGTACAGATGGTCAAAAAGCGACGTCTACAAGTTCATTCTCAGAGAACGGCCGTAATCGATGGGAGGTAAAGTATAGGTGCAAAGGGAGCAGGGCTATTTATCTTTAATTACTTTTTATTAGGAACTATGACGGGGTTTTTTACCATCTGCTAAAAACCAACAGTGCCTCCCTGCACCTAATGAAAAGTAATTAAAGGGGAAAACGTGTGCTCAGGTTTCCTTCTGGGCTCCGGTTTACCTTGGTTTGTTCTATCTGAGAGCACTGATCCAGAGGCTGGAAGCCAGTATATTGTGCCTTATTGCTTTACCAATGATCCATCAAGATTTTAATACATCAAAGTTGGTTAGGTTGATAGGGCACAGACCTATGAAAAGGTCTGCCGAAAGTATAATCTAAAAACCAGGAAAAGGTAAACTTTAGAGCAACGCTAGAGTTCTGAAGAGTTCATCACTTAGCAGACATCTCAGAAGACACATCAGGATCATTTTTTTGCTATCTCTAAATACTCAATTAGGACACCATGAAGTGACAAGCTCGGTGAAAGCTGCCCGTTATATATAGAAGAAGCCAGGCACAAAATTACTAATAGGATTCTGTTTTAGACACAGCGGTCATTATAATAAGGTCACTTTCTGCAGGCTGCCTCGCTTTCCATTAAAATGCGATCAAGACAAAGCTGCAGTAAATTTAGCCGTATTACTTTTACTAAGTGTTACCCAGCAGATTCTTCACCTCTCAAAAGTAAGAGCAGGTAGAAAATACTGACAAATTACATCTACAGTCGAGTTTGAAGCACTTGTGGGAGTGAGATTTCACCCAAGCTGTTCTTGAATTAAGCAAAATAAAAGCCGAATCCGTACTGATCTCCCTGTTCCTCAACAACAAAGATTACAGAGCTGCGAGTGAAACGCCATCAACCAAACAACAAATTAAAATGTGAATGTTTTCTTTGTTTTAATGGGATGTCACTCAGGTGCAACCAGACAAGCTGTTCAACATCTTCCATCATGGTTGCAGTATCATGTTTTTTTTTTTTCTTATTTGGAGGAATTCTAAAGTGATCGAAAGTTTGTTCATGGAAGTTGCACATAAGATTGTGCGGAAATCAGTCAGGAATTTGGCAAAAAGTTTGGCATAAAATGAATGATAGAACAGGAGAGGTGCCAGAACAGTTTCATCCAGGTGCAAACTGCTCTGCAAGTCCATATTCTGGGATAGAAATGAGCCTCTATAAACCAAGACGAACACACACTATGCACAACTGAGCAATAAAAGTAACACGTTCATTAGTTGATGTTGTAGATGCAGCGCTGCACTTTCTCGGTCAGCAGCTTCCGTTTTATTTTACCCTTGCTATTGTCGTCCGTTGAGTTAGTAAGTGTAAGTCAGTTCACTTTTCAGTTTGGCATAATAATGTTTTTAATGAATGGAAGCAACGGCTCTTATACATGTTAATTGAGAAATGCTTTCCGAGGCCGAGGGTTCGGTACCAAGGTAATGATCTGTTGTACATGGTCTCATTAAGCCAATAAATCTCTGTGTTTCCATTCATTAAAACTAATGGCAGGGTGGTGTGTAGCAGTACAGGTTGATTTATTTATGGCTGCACACTTGGAAGTTTATCTCTAATGGACGTGTTCTCTAACATTTCCACCAGAGGAGTGCAGCTGCACAGACAGGAGATCGGGTCAGCACAGATATATTTTAAAAAATGGACTTTTGCTTATCACAATGTATTTTTCCCCGCCTTTTCCACCATATTTCTTATATCAGGTTAAGAACTGCATAGTAATGAAATTATGGCTCTGATTCATTAAAGTTTGTCTTGGAAAGCACCGAATCAAGTTGCTGTGCTTTTAGCCTAGAGCAGGAAGTACAACCAACTGCTCCAAATATTATTTTTTGTATTTTATTTGTCTCTGCCATGTGTATGTCTCTGTTGTTGTTGATGATTTGGGTAAGTTATGATTCCTTGAATCAAAATAAGGATGAAAAATTCAGTACAATGCTATTCTAAGCCCCCAAATGGTGTAAAAATATAACTTTTTTAAGAGAACCTGCTTGTACTTAAAAAAATGCAAAAATTACTGTTGCACATGTCCAGTATTTAAAATTTGGCATTAATACCTTTAATTTAAAATGCGATGATGTAGAATGATTGATATCTTTGATACCTGCCGCTCAACAGCATTCATTGAAGGTCTGTCACTGCATTCATTGGTAATCAATCAGGCCACTAATTATTTTGATTACTGATTGGGTAATCTATATTAAAATATGTATGCCCTCAGAGAATTTGTCCACCCGAATCTGTGTCTTTTACAGAATCCTCTTTTCTTTTTAATGTTTGGTAAGCCAATTTTATTGTGCATAACCACCACCAACAGGGCTGGAGTGTGGCAATATGTTGCTGAATAATTGATTACATGCATTCGGAAGATATTTTTTCCCAGTTGACAGCAAACTGCAATGCTGTGTTGAGGAGAATTAACAACATACCAGTGGTTTTGCTATTCCAATAAGAATTCATACTTTTCTTGAGGATTGTTCCAGAGGAAACGACAGTAGGTCTTTAAAATCAGTCAGCTTAGGAAAATGAACGTTCATAGCAAATTCCACGGCAGTCTTCCTATGAAATGATGTTTAATTTATCATGGAATATCCAAATCAGTTTATCCTCTGTGGAGCATGAATGTATTCGTCCCTGTGAAAAATGGGATTTTTAGTCTGGTGGTGGCAATATAGAAACCGGAGAGAAAAGGTGATAAATACCCACAACAAAAGAACATAATTATTTCATGAGGCAGGGGGAAAACGTTCACATCTCCTGCTATGATCATATCGGAACAGTTGGCAATATTTTTTTCATAACAGAATGAAAACTTTTACACTAAGGAGCCGTGTTGTAATAGAAAAAAGATGAATGATAGTTTCAAGATGTGTATGGCTTTCATACTAATGCCAAAAGTGAACTATTAGAGTGTGAGAGTGCTTGAGTGGGGCAGATTAATGTTACAACTGAAGCATCATGAAGAGCATTTGGTGATGAAGGAGGTAATTTGGCTGTGTAATGCTCTTGATTTGCATGTATTAGTGGAAAAGATGAAAACTTTGTGCTCTTAGGTGAAGCCATTTAGGTGCATAAATGTAAAAAATGGAATGTTTCAAAATGCAAATCGCATTTACAACTGTGACTTGAGTGAAATAGCGTCTAACTTCCAGAAGATATCTTGGAGCACCGACAAGTATTCACAGATGTTTGGACGTGTGTGTGTGTGTGTGGAGATGGGGTAGATGATCCTTCCAAACTAATATAACTGTTTGCTAAGTAAATAAGGACATATTTTTCTTTCTTGATGTTTAATGTACACAGTTTGTCAGCTGCGATATTTATTATCCAAATACGTATTATATATGTACGGTATATATATATGATTATCATCTGAATATTAGAGCAGCAACAAAATGCCTTCGATTCATTGCAAGCAACTGGTTTGAGCTTTGAAAATGGGATCTGAGCCTCCCGCTTGTCTACTGAAAAGATGCTGCTCTTATCTCATGATTCATGTTTCTCAATTTTCCCTCTGAAGTAGAAGGTAATCTTTGGTCTGCACCTGCAACTGCTTTAATGCTTTTCCTACTTACAGGGAAGTGTGTTTTTGCTGCATTGACCACACACACACACGCACACACACACGCACACACCCACACACACACACATACTCATACATACACCCATTATCCGCACCCACTAACCTGAGAGACACAGTCAAATAATGTAAAACTTACGTTTTTTTAGAATTAAGGATTTGATTTTTCTATGCTGTCATCATCATTACGAATAACACAAAGATTACTGATGGTAATTTCACACTACAGGTGAAATCATACCTTTAGATCCCCTTGGTGTTGACGTCCCTCTCTCTCTCTCTCTCTCTCTCTCTTACTCTCTCCATTCATCCTCCAGGGTGATGAGGTCCTGACAGTCATTAAAATGAAGGCCCAGTGGCCAGCCTGGCAACCACTGAATGTGTAAGTATGGCATCTGGTTGTTTGTCATGGAGATAACATTATTATCTCCCCTTCTACCCTCTTCTCTCCTGTTTCATCTACCCTTGCACCATCACACATATATTTACCCGTATCGCAGCTGATCTTTGCCTGTAATTGAGGCTCTGCATGTCTAGAATTATTAATCTTTTGTTCGGTGCCTCTTCCAGAGACCCATTTGCTTTAAGTGCCCGTGTCTAGGTGACGGCAAACCAAAGGTCACCAAGGCACAGAAACTCTTTTATCTTGGTTTGCCAATGTCTTCCAATTTGTTGACTATTTTCATGTATAATGAAGATATTCAAGTTACCGCCAAGTTCAGGAGAGCGAGCACGGGGATATCTTTACTAAGCAGAGCCTGACAATCAGTTTTATCACAATCCTGCAACAGAAGAGGGCCAGTCAATGACAGTCAGGGCCAGTTTGGGTAATGACAGAAAGGAAGGTGTTGCAGGGGTATTGGCTCACTTGTTTCAGAGGCATTTCAGCTCTGACTGTCGCAACTAATGTGTTGCAGTCACCTACCACCTTCAGAGATAGCAGGCGATGGTCGATGGAGATGGCTATCTTCACCAGAGCATCAAACCCGGCAGGTAGATCGCAGGTGACATGATCATCCTTTTCCTCATCGGTGAGACAGTGGAGAAAGCCTATGTTCTTAGCTGCTGTTAGCACTAGCCGCTGGTAGCTGCCGGGATGTAGAAATCAATGGCATAGTCGGAGACCGGGTTACTCCCCTGACAAATCCAAAGTATCTGCTGGACTGCTTCCTGTCCCTGCCTAGATGGGTCAAATACCACAAATGAATCATTAGATGAGTGTGCGTCCCACACCGCAGTGCCCCATTCTCTAGTTCGGCCACCGAGGAGGTTAATGATCCGAAAACTTAGTCAGCGTGGAGGCAAAGATCCGAACTTGGAAAACACAGCAGGTACAGAGGTACAAAAATCGCAATCCAAAACTCTGGAAATGGGAAACAGGCAGATTCATACAATGAACTCATAACAAACAGAGGAAAACAAAAGGATCACAGACAAATGAGAAAACGACGAACAGTTGAGACCAATTAGGTAATTACATGATGAGTGGAGGAGGAGACGAGGAGTGGTAAACAGAAGGAAACAAAAGCACGTGGCAATGAGATGAGCAAAACCAAACACAAACGAACACAAGAGAAGACAAAATACAGCAAACATCAAACAACGTGGACACCGTCCTGTCACTGGGCATGCACGTTCATATTTAAATTCATTAAATGGCATTTAATCGCTTACTTATGAGGAAAAATAAGGGGTTGTTGACTCGATAAGCACTGTCGGGGTTAAAGGACTACGCAGGGGTGTTACCACAACAAACCCGCAGTCAAGTCCCTGAGTTAAGAATCCAAAGCACAGCCACGGCGAAAAAGAAAGATATTGACTACACATAATTAGGCAATAAGTTGTTGTTGCTTTTAAGAGAGACTGACAATTAACAACTTTAACGCAGAGAAATCCCACAAGTCAAACATAATAAGAAATGTTAAGGAAATATAAGAATAAATCTAGTGAGAGAACATACACACGTCTTTTCATGAGTAGTGCTTCTGTTCAGCTAGTTGAGTTTAACAATGGAGCACTGCTCCTAAACCAAACTTATTATTGATTTGACTGTAAAGAGAGCAGAGAGTAGAGTTGGGAGACAAGGAAGGAAAGTGACAGCGGTTATCATATAATAGATAATACAGCAGGATGTCAGCAGCAGGGAGTCTCCTAAACCCAAAAAACTGTGAGGAAAAGCAAGAGAAAGAGAAAGTTGGTGTAATCGAGAAAAAAAACACTTTTTTCATTCAGCCACCGTCTTCCCCCACACTACTCTAATTCACTGAGCAGCACTGTTCTGTTCCACTGAGAGCCATCCAGCTGTTTTTTTTGTTTTTGTTTTGGTAAGTAATACATCTCTGTGTGAACAGCTGAAGACATGCTGTACCAAAGGACAAGATCCCACAGTGGACAAAATAGACTGTGCATTTAGATTAATTTTGCAGCAATTGGGACAAAATGCACCACAACATTTCAACAACAACAACAACATTTCAACAACAACATTTTAACCGTGGGACTGGTTTTATTTGTTTGTATGTTTGTGTGTTCGGGACATCGAGGCACATGGTGCTGCAGCATAGGTGTACAATTGGACACACCTGGGTTCAATTGACACATCTGCAGTTGACGAACTAATCAGGCAGGAGTCTATTTAGGTCTCTGACACAAAGGCTGGAGGCCTGCAGCGCGCAGGCTGCATGCAGACAGATGGTGTGGGAAAACTATAAGAACCGCTCCTGTTCAGCACCTCTGGTCTTTAAGTAGGGTTTGTTTATTTTTATAAGAAATAAAAGTCCGGGGTGCATATGTGATGTGTGTGTTCACGTATCTGTGGCTCTCAAGTGGGTTGGATTTTGTTAGAAACACTATTGTATTGAACATCAATTAGATGTTCTAACTCATGATTTAAAAATTGTTCCCATTTATTGATTTAATCGCCAATAATCGAGTCACTTTGACAGCCACAGACAAAACACATCTAAAAATAACTTCGGTAACTTCACTTGAAGTTGCAAAAACTGAGGTTTGAAGAACACTCAGACCAGTCCGACATGCAGCGTGAGCAAATTTGCCTGGCCTAAATTCACGATCATGTCCACCAAGGTAAAGTCATTTCTGCTTTACCTGACAAATGTGCAGATGCAGCCGGCAGTGCATGGAGCATATTCAAGTACACAACACCAAACAATGGCTGAATTTGCAGAGTTGGAAGGTGTCAGGCGAAACAATAGCCGTGCTTACTCATCGTCGTATGAATCATCAGTTTTTGAAGACATTTAGGTTGCTCTTGAGTCCTAAGCAAATTTAGCAGAACAAAAGTACACAGAAGTGCCTTTGCACAGGCGCATGCATTTGAAACACCGAGTCTGATCCGGTGCTGTTGCATAATCATTATGCTCTCACTAGGTCACTTAAATTCACCTATTTTTGTCTTGAAAAATTACATTTATTTGTGATCGACTCAATGAAAAATTGTTTAGCGCCTTTTTTAAAGGTCTTTAACAGCACTAGAACATGCACTTGTCTTGTGCTGGTCTGGTATATGAAGGCCTGTCAATCCATTTATAAGCAGAATCCACTGATGTGTTTTAATATTTAGTAGTGACTGGATGGTCATACCACACTTGCCCACTTTTGATGAACATGTATGAAGCTTGGAGACCATAAAAGAGATGATGATGCCAGAAACTACAGCATGAAAAGGAATTACCACAGACCCAAGCACATTTTCAATCTAGTGTTTCATTGACCCTTCAGACACTGTCTATTCTTGAGCAAATCTACCAATCAATCAAGAGAGAACATAACATTGTGTCCATCACTGTCGTTTATTTACTCAAACCAAGTCAGGTGCTGACACAAAAACACTTTCACGCAAATTGTATGGGTGCATCTTTCTGCTCTGGAACTGATGAAAGAGATGCAGAATAATCACATTTCCTCAGATTGTGATTAAACTAAATCTCACTCACTTGCATTAAATTTGCCTCCTTCGAACAAGTGACTCGGTACGCTGTCTTCCTCCATTTTTCACTCTTTTTGTTGTTGCTCCATCCTTCCCTTTGCAACATTTCACACTTTGTACCAGACTAGAATGAATATATTGTTATGGCTCCCCTTGTTGCCTCCCTTCGCCCACAGAGGTCTTTTCATAACCGAAGTGATTACTTTTTAATCATTATCAGCAGTCAGGACTTTGGTGTGTTTATATGTAAAAGTGGCACATTTAGCCTTTGTCCAAAAATTGTGTTTTTATCAATGGTCAATGGTCTTGCACTCATAGTTTTTCTATTTTATTTAATAGTCTTTGTGGGGTAATCCTGCAGTGCAGAACAGTTTTCTTGTGTTGATAGAGGTGTGGATGGATCCCATGTCTTTTCTCAGCTCAGAAAAAAATAGATGTGTGAATTTCTTCAACAACACTAAACTGTTAGGGTTGTTAATTATGTCAGACAGTCTGCTAGTTAGCCAATAAGATGGTTTCTCAGCAGGGTTTTCAGGCTTCAGGAAGCCTTAAAAATGGCTGCTCTTATAATATTCACTTAAATTGGTATGTCAGAGTATAAAAACAGACGCGTTTCAGATTTGCAGAAACACTGCAGCTCATCCAAAGCTATTTAAATAACACATCTGACTAGGTGGTCAGCAGTCACTGACAGTTAATTAATTCCAGCCAATATTTTGCCAGCCAATAGACAAATAATTAATAAGTTGGAAGATTGTTGCGACATGCAGTTGTCACCAGTAACAATTAGCCAAGGATTCCTTTCCACTTCTCACAGCGCCCATGAAAATGTATTTGACTCGAACAAATCCAGTCATGTCCTGGTGCACACTGCTAATAATGGCCTCTGAGGTTGCGAAATAGCCCTTATCCCCCGGGAACACACAACCTGCCTGCTCTCCACCGGCCTGGTGCTCAGCGAGCACTAGAAGCTGAGGTTTATCTCACAAAGCCACCTGGGCTTCACAAAATGGAAACATGTAATTCGCAGAAAAGGAGAGATGGAACAAGGCTGGGAGCAAATGAAGACGGGATTAATCATTCCCAGATAAACTGAGCAAAATTCTGTTTCCTACATGCCAAAATGTTTTCACTGGCCTATGAACGTGTGGTGGCAAATTCTGCAGATGTGCTGGTTCGATATATGGCATCAATAATGATTTCCCCTCTGACCTTTTGAAATACCTTTTCCAGCTGATTGATGGCTCATTCATGAAAATTCATTTAAAGAAAGGTTAACCATATCCACGTGCTTAAATAGGGGCATCAAGGCTTTTACATAATTTGCACATTGTTGAACACAAAGGGTTCGTCTGCCCTCCCAAAAGGCAGGAGAAACTCCCGAGGCCTAATCCATAATCTGTACTAATCGTTGCCCTGAGCTCGGATTGGGACGATCATTCAGGGAAGTGAGGTTTACCTTGGACACGGCGTTTTTCCTGGTTATTAATTGCAGCCATCCTAAATTTGCAGCTCATTCTCCATATTGGATTTATTTCCTCTGTCTTAACTCTTCCCATTACATAATCCCAGAGTGTGTGTGGTTTAACTCGCACTCTTACTCTCCTGGTCAGGCGAGCCGCACCTTCAGCTGAATTCTCAGTGGATCGGACCCGTCACCTCATGTCCTTCCTGACCATGCTGGGGCCCAGTCCAGACTGGAATGTGGGCCTGTCTGCCGAGGACTTGTGCACAAAGGAGTGTGGTTGGGCCCAGAGGGTGGTCCAGGACCTTATTCCATGGGACGCAGGCACTGACAGCGGGGTGACATACGAGGTCAGAAATCATTCAAATATATTCCTATCTCCTAAGAACTGCCGATAAAAAGCAGTATGGAACCTCAGTTTGAATATCTACACAGAAATTAAATGTAATCTTACAAATTCAGTCATATTATGTGCATATTTTGTGGTTATATATTGCAATTTCTTTTTTTCCCATATGTTACCAATATTTTAATTTCTAGTGCATAACTTGAATTGCATTTCTTTAGATGCTAAATACAAAATATCAGGACAAATACAAATGGTATGGAAAGATAATATTGTTAAAGTAACATTGAATCAAATGTCAATGTTACATAAAAGGCAGATACGACTGACGATCAGTACCTCTAACGTAGCTTCTGGCCATCTCAGACTCATTGTTCTGCTTATGGAGAAAAAAATAACGGTAACATGACAACATGTTGTGTAAGACGGCAGGCAGCTATTCAGTGTGAAGGTGTGGAGCTGTTAATACAAACTAACTGTACTCTACTGCCCAGCGTGAAATAATTTAGTCGCCGGTGAAGAAAATCAAACATTAAGGTAGATCTTGATGTTTTCTGCCTGTGTTGGCAACCATGCACAGAAAGGGCTAAAAAGCCACGAGCATATTGGATTTAAGCTCTGTTCAGGCAACATTTATTTCCCTCGGGGAGACTTTGTGCGATTTCAATACCACAAACTTTGATCAGTGGTTGGATTTCATCCGAATCCCGCGTTTCTCTCCGTACAGAAGTCTTAATTACAAACTCGTACGCCTGCTGTGCATTTGTGGGTCCTCCCAGAATTGACGTCCAGTTTGGAGACACGCTGTGTAATTTAAAGTGTATCTAAACAAAAACATAAGGTAATATGTTCTGGGACATACTTCAAAACACCAAAACGACCATATAATTAGAGTAATGGTCATTACTTTAATTATATGAAGCGGTACGCAGGCTGTGGGAAATAGGACCGTGGTGAGATTCCATTTACTTTGGATTTCATTTTATTTAGTTTTTGAGCTGCCTCCTTGAAGAGAAACCGGCAAGAACTCGGCTCAGGTTATGACCTCAAAGTCTCAAAGCACTCGCACCCTCTTTGTGAAGCCATCATCCACCTTCCACTCTATCCTTGCTCTTGTCGACACTCTGACTTCCCTTCATTTTGACCTTGTCATTATATCCGTCTCTTCCTCGCCTCAGCCCATTGTCGTTCTTCCATCTCTCACCTCTTCACATAGTTCCAGTCGGCAACAATACCAGTGTCATCACCGCTCTAATTCAGCCCTGAATGTCTTCCTTCCTCGCCCCCGTCCTGAGGTCTGTCTGCTGCATGCTGAGTGTTCGCTCAGTAGTAATAGATTAGACTTCCTGCGCTCGTATTTGTGTCAGACCAAACTGTACAGCTACACGTGAAACATTTGGCTGATCCCTCAGAGCTCACGGATGAACCCACTGAACTGAGCGCTGCCGTTTGTTTTGGCAGGACACAGGAATGATCTCTCTCTTTCTCTCTCTCTCTCTCTCTCTTTCGCTCCCTCTGAGGACAACATCATATTTCTGTGTGTAACAATTAACAGCAAACTCTGCAGGTTTATTATGGTTATGGTTTAGCTTCAACAACAATACAATGTCAAAGGAGGTGCTCACACAGGTAATGAGTTTGCCCATAGGCACTCTGTCAGAATAGGGACACACCAATATCTGCTTTCAAGTTTTTCCAAAACTAGAGAGGACTTTTCATTTCATGTACATTAATAGTGTGACAGTGAAGTTCACTGCTAGCGGAACAAAGACGCGGCCAGAATTGGAGCAGGACTTTAGCTGTGGATTACAAACTGATCAAGGCCGCCGACTGAATAATGGGATTCATCCTCTAGCCACCAATTAGAACATATAAGCAATGTCACAGTGTCATTACCCCTCTCTCCATCTCCTCTCCCCTTCATACACAAACACCGCCGCTCTTTGCCTGTTTTTTCCTCGGTGGCCTCAGTGGGAGGTGAATGGATGAGTCCAGTTCTGGTCTCCTGTCTCCAGACAGCCTCTGGCTGTGGTACTTCTATCAGCCCCCCGTTGGCAGACCTTTACTGTTGAATAATAGGTGCATCCTCCATAAAAACCACTGTTCCACAGTTACTCTTTGACTTTGTGATTTGTCCTTTGTGTGACTTTCAGTGATTTTTCCACTTATAGTGCAGGTCTATTTTTCAAAGAAATCTTTTATTTTGGTAATCTCAGAGCTCTGCCTTTATGGACAACCTGTTTTCACTTCTATTTCTTTGCTTGTCCATCTCTGTTTGTCTTAGTCTTCCAACAAGCCCTCTGTACCCCAAGACAAGATACGTCCCCTCACCAGCCTGGATCATCCACAGAGCCCATTCTATGACCCTGAGGGGGGCGCTATCGTCCCTGTGTCCAGGGTGGTGGTAGAGCGCATCGCCAGAAAGGTCTGTCCTTCTTGAACTAGTCAGCCAGTCTCAGTGTCTTTCTGCCATCAACGATAGATGCAAAGGAAAGAACATGATCGTATTGCATGCAATTGTATTAGATATCCGACCATCTGAATATTCATAAAACTCCAGGAAACTTCAATCCTTTAAAGAAAGGCGTTTTAATCTCCTGGTCAGGAGAGTCGCACCTTCAGATGAGTTCTGAGTGGATCGAAAAATAATAAATAAATGATCACTGCTGATGCACCTGTGGTTAGACTCTAACTGCATTTCGTTGCTTTGTACTTGTGACATGTGCAATGACAATAAAGTTGAATCTAATCAAATCTAATCTAATCAGTTTTTCAAATGACACTAAATGCCAGCCAAAACTCGTCTCAGGAATTACACAAATATAAACCACAGAATTTAATTCCTCAGCACTGTGGCAACAACATAAGGATAACAGTTTGACCAGACACTTTCAAACCAGGACACTTTGGCCAATCAAGTCATCATATAAACTTTTAAAAACACAAGAAAATAAACGTGTTTCTGAAATAAGCTCTCTATGACCAGACCATTAAGACCGAGGCATCAGTCTACAACTGAAAAGTACTCTGCAGTCCTTCAGTGACATCTAGAGGCAACTAAAGATCACCAACTACATATGTTGACATATCTTTTTATCCAGCACGTCTTATTCTTGTGCATTGTGACTTCCCTTTGACCTTCAGAGGAAACACGGGCAGAGAGCGTATGCTGCAACATGAGGATGTATGTGTGTGTGTGTCCACAGGGTGAACAGTGCAACATTGTGCCTGACAATGTGGATGATATTGTTGCAGATATTGCCCAGGAGGAGAAGGAGGAAGGTCTGGATCTCACGCCCTTCTTTCAGTGTGTGTGTGTGTGTTGTATTTGAGTGTGTAATTTAAAATCACTGTAGTTAAACCCCTGAGATATCACAGCATGTTTATCTGCCTTTGGATCCTGCAGACGATACCCCTGAGACCTGTATCTACTCCAACTGGTCTCCATGGTCCGCTTGCAGTTCAGCCACTTGTGAAAAGGGCAAACGGATGAGGCAGAGGATGCTGAAGGCTCAGTTGGATCTGAGTGTGCCCTGTCCACACACCCAGGACTTTGAGCCTTGCATGGGGCCTGGATGCAGCGATGAAGGTATCTGCCTAAAAACGCACACGCACACTGACATGGATGGGAAAACAAATAACTGAAATATTGATGTGGAATAATTTCATATTGGAGAACAGATTCTGACTTTTCAATACTGAGGTGTCAGGTTTTTTTCCTTTTAAATAGTTCAGTATCTATTGAGATCCTTTATTTTTGATTAACATTATATATAATTTGAGGACTATTTCCTCCATTGTTTTGACAACTTAAAAGTTCAGGATGGCTTTTAAAACCGGTGTTATTGGTGTGCCTGTGATAAAATGAGTCCAGTTAAAGTACATGAATTTGTTGAACACATTTTGTAAGATGTTAATGATGACAGATAATGTGACCCACAGACATCTTTGTCTATTAATGTGATTTGGTCTTTCTCTCTACTTTGCTACTGGGCAGATATTTTAACAGAACCTTTTTCAAAATGTTCATGACTCACCGTCTTCTAAATCTAATGGCTTCTTCGAAATGTGCTGTGCAAATTAATGGTCACCAGATGATAAATCGATGGTTTGCCTTTCATAAATCATTCAATATCCAGACTATTTAAAATGCTGCTAGCTTAGTTACATTTATCAAAGTTAATCCTAAATGGCTCTGAAAGTAACAAAAACGTAGCATTTTGTTCATTCTGTCCAATACGTCTGTGTTGTGGGGTGTAATGCACATTGCAGCCTCTGGAGGCAGAGTTGAGTCTTTCTTGTTCTTGCAGAGCATAAGAAAAGTCTATGGTCACAACTAGATCTGTTTCCTTTCTTTCTTCTGTGTATTTCTCTCTTGAAATGCGAACAATTGTAACACCACTCCTGTGTGTTTTTGTTCTTTGGTGTAAAGCAGAATGTTTCAATCCCTAAATCATGGCCACAGATGCAGCTAAAATGATGAATAGTACTTCCACATAAGCCATCCTTTAATGTAACACGTGACGCCTTCGCATCTGCTGCGTCCACACACTGCTTGGATCAAACTCAAATCTGTCAATGCTGACGTCCGGCTCTCTCCCTTTCGTCTCCTTAGATGCGTCCACCTGTATGATGTCTGAGTGGATCACCTGGTCTCCGTGTAGCGTGTCCTGTGGGATGGGAATGCGTTCCCGGGAGCGTTACGTTAAACAGTTTCCTGATGATGGCTCTGTCTGCACTCTGCCAACAGAGGAGACTGAAGACTGTGTGGTCAATGAGGAATGCTGTAAGTTTTTCATCTCCATCATGTCAAGTAGAAAAACCGATTTGACTTAACAATTAAAAGACTGTAATGGGTGGACGGTATATGAATTTTATTGGTGTAGTACCGTTCCAGTCCATATGTTTCGTAGGGTAGTTCCATGGTAGGTTGACCCCATCTCCCCATTGTTGCTTCAGCTCCCAGCAGTTGCCTGGTTACAGAGTGGGGTGAATGGGATGTCTGCAGTGCCACTTGTGGCCTTGGCATGAAACGAAGGGAGCGCATGGTGAAGATGCCTCCTGCAGATGGTTCCATCTGTGGCGCCGAGGTGCTTGAGGTGGAGAAATGCATGATGCCGGAATGTCGTAAGTAGCAACATGATCAAGATTACAACGATCTCGCCTTCAACGACACCTACAATCAGGGAAAATGATCTGAAATATAGATCTAGATTTGACACGTAGGCTTTATTTGAGCCTATGATACACAACCAAACCCAGTCTATTGTCCTATTGTTTATAGACACGATCCCCTGCATGCTGACACCGTGGTCGGACTGGAGCGACTGCAGTGTGACCTGTGGGAAGGGTTTACGGACACGGCAGCGCATGCTCAAGTCCCCCGTGGAGCTTGGAGAGTGTACTGAAGAGTTGGAACAGGTGGAGAAATGCATGCTACCAGAGTGTCGTAAGTCAGAAACATATACACGTTATCATAAATAAACATGAAGTTGACTTTATGTATTTTGTACATTACAATAACACAACATTACTCTACATTACAAACAGGGGGAATCAAAAAAATCCATCTACGTACTATATAAAATATGCATTGATTTGCGGCTCGCTGGTTTATATGAAAGGTAACAAAGTCTTCATTGGAGATTTGTCACATTTCAGCTGAAAATTTTAAATCCAGTGGAGCACAAGAAATGACTTGACAGACATGAAATAATTAAACAATAGCTGGAGTATTTATAGGTGATTGAGAGATTAAACCTCAGGTATTGCCCGTAGAGAAAATAATCAAAAAGCCTGGTGCAGTTTTTGGGAAGACCTCTCACACCTCTAATATTTTATTAATTGATTTATTCATCTCATTTTCATATCATAGGAATCCTGATCTTTGGTATACACTGTAGCAGTATAACAATCACGATCGCACTTGTATATCCCTACGTAGTACATTATGTCAGAGGTCGGAGAGTATCTCAAAAACAGCCCACCGGAGTATTCCACGTGGCCTTCTATTGACTCTGTGAAGTCAAAATTTACTGCACATCATCATCTTCCTCCTCTTGCGTCTACTCGCCTCTCAGCAGACATCCCTTCCTGTTCCCTTTCTGTCTTTGCAGCAATAGACTGCATCATGTCGGAGTGGAGCGAGTGGTCGGAGTGCAATAAGTCCTGCGGGAAGGGGCACACCATCCGTACGCGCATGGTGAAGCTGGAGCCTCAATTTGGAGGAGACCCTTGTCCCGAAACCATCCAGAGGAAGAAATGCAAGATCAGAAAGTGCAACCGAGGCCTTGCTAATAGCGATGAGAAAAAACGACGCAAGGAGCAGCGTGAAAAGAGGAGGAGCAAACAGGGCCGGGGAGAGGTTGCTGCTGAGCATCCGGGTTGGTATCTACACAAATTATAGAGCAAAAAACACAAATATGTGCTTTATTCTAACACTCTGACTCTTCACTTCCTGTTGATTTACACCTTCAGGGTGTAAAATGAGACCATGGTCAAGTTGGACAGAATGCACCAAGCTTTGCGGAGGGGGCATTCAGGAACGGCTCATGACCGTCAAGCAGAGGTTTAAGACTGCTCAGCTGTCCAGCTGCAAGGACAGGAAGGAGATCAGGGCGTGTAACGTGCACCCATGCTAGGAGGGCGTGGGCGAACCGTGGCGTTGTGGAAGAGAAGGCCAGTGTGGGATAACAGTGAGGCAGGGAACCGGACACGGCATGGCACCATCGCACAACGATCCAATGCACTCTGTTTAGGGCTGACGTGGCACACACACACCAATCAGTGGTGGTTAAATCCAGAGATCTGATCGTGTCTGTGACTAAATGTATGCTTCTCTGAGATCACATGACTCAGTCTTATGCTATCAGGTCATTTGTCATTCAGTATGAACTTCGACCCCTCCATGGGAAGCTCTGGGTTTAAGCAGACTGATTCTTCTGTGCTTTCAAACTAGCTCTGATAAACGTACGACTCTTTTGCGATGTTTCTGTAAAGTTGTTGTGGTATATAATATCTTGAAAATTATAAGTATGAATTATGAATTGATTTAATAAGATACAGAACTGTTATATCTTGTGGTATCCTTCAGTAGTACAATATATTACAGAATTTAAAGCACAGGTGCACAGCCATTCCAGTGTTTTATACGTATGCCTTCAACTGCTCTGTTGTTTCTAGGACACAAAACTCCCACTTGACTTTTTACCTGGTTATATTGTTGTACATGTAGATTGAGATCTATATGATTTTGAGTATTATTAGAATATTTCTTTTTCTGGTTTTTTGATAAGAATGTCTCCCAAGATTCTTACCAAAGTCTTGTGTAGATGTTTTGTAGATGTCTTCCCCTCCTTCTCTTTAACTCTGTTCTTCTAACATATTAATATTTTGGAATAATATCACCTTTACAATAAAATAAATGTAAATGTGACAATTTGTCAGTTGGATGTGTGTTTTTATTCAGACACACTCTTGCGACGTCTCTCTGCATTAACATTTCATAGCCACAAGGTGTCCATCTCGATCAACAATGTAGCCCAGGGTGCTGATGCTGATGGATGCAGAATGGCGGAGCTCCATGTGAGCACCTTTTTGTTAGTAATTTGAAATATATGAAACATTTATGATAAAAGGCCTTATCATGCTTACAAGTCAGCAACTAATAACCCTTACATTTTGCAGCGATGGCTTAGACAGAGACACTGAAGGCCATTAAGTGGTCCTTTATGGTTCTTCAGAGAGGGTTTAAAGCAACATTAAGGCTGAACAGCAGTGGATGCACGTTACGCTTGAATCTTAAATGAGCCTTCCCCTGTCTATGCAAAAGGTGGGGGATGGAATGGTGTCATGGTCTCTTCAATGCTGAACTCAAGGGATAGGGGTTAAAAATTCAGCACACACATTACAATGCTATTCCTGTTTCCATGCCAACACTATCATACCTGATGGAAGCCTTCACACGTTACAGGCAATGGAAACAATTTCTACAATGGATTATTGGTTGGTAAATAGTTAAAACGCTATTGTTAATGTGTCAAGACTCCCCGTAGATGTTCAGTGTTCAGTGATGTGTCCTCAGTTTTGGTTTGCTCCACATGCATCATACAGTGCTCATCCCACACAGGCTGGAATAAACGATGCAAGAAAACCTATGAGTGTCATATATGTGTAACCTTTACGCACCTTTTGTATAAAACGTTGGCATCTTAACCATCCACTTCTGTGACATCATTGTGAAAATTTGGAAATCAGATAATGAGGCAATTGTGAGGCATTTGTTTGTTTAGACCTCAAAGACCTGCTTTGCATATTTGCTCTCTATTACTATCACCCAAAGGTCTTGTTTAATATTTGGTGAAAAAATGTCTTCCCAGACCTATTTCTCTTTTATTATTACCCCTGAGTCTTAACAGCTCACTGTTTAAACTGTATTCGGATATATTCGGGGTCTTGCGATGCAATCACTCAGCTGCACGCTCGTCTTTCTGATGCATTGATCTTGTGCACTGTGTGGCAGAATGAAGTTTGCTACTACAACCCATTCTTTTCTTTCAAATATGCTCCAGTTGACACACTCTTGCACAATCTGTACTGTAAAAGGTCTCAGAATACCTGTAAATTCTCCCCCATTCTGCGTCTCATTAAATGTCTCCACTTAAACTCCAAAGCAATATCAGCTTTAACATCTTAAGTAAACCTTTTAACCTTTGGGGCCCAACTACTGAGTAGACACTCAAATGCCATATTGCAATTCTGCACACATTTATGAATATAAAAATCCTGTAAGAATCTCAGGGACACTGGCAAATGAATAGCTTCTTCACCAGCCTTTGAGATGCCCACGCACATTTTATCATTTATGACCAGCAATTAACAGTGACAACACTGTCATCCAAAGCACAGTTGTATAAAATGATTACCTACTTTTAAGAAATGCAGAATATACATTTTTAGGCTAAGCTGTAGTAAAAGATATGTATGGCTAGAAGACAACCCCATAAGCTCCTCTGTTTAAAAAATCTTATTTAGGGACGTCTGTCTATTCAATATCCATCCATCCATCCATCCATCCATCCATCCATCCATCCATCCATCCATCCATCCATCCATCCATCCATACATCCATAAAATGACATTGCTGGATGTTTTGGTCGTGCACATGGTAAAAATATGGTCTTAATTGGAATATTATTGTAATAGTTTGGGTAGGACTATCAAATTTGGCAGAAAAACACCAATATGTTAAATGCCCTCACAGGAGACATGAGAGGAGAAACTCATGTTTGGATAATGAAGCTGGATTGGATTCCTCTATTGCCGCAGGTGTTCCACAAAAAGTGCAGTCTGAAGTGGTGGTATTATGTACTTCACTGTACACAGTATTCATCAGTACTGTGAAGGTACTCATTACTTGTGTAGAGGATGAAGGATGAAGTCAGACTGACACATCATGCATGGTGTTAGACCCTATTGCGTTAAGACATCAATAATTGATTTTTTTATCCTTATATTTCTGGGATAAACACATTGTTTTACACATAACAACTCATCCTCTTCCAAAGAGGTGAGATCGGCGGTCAAAAACATTCGTTGTAAAGGTTCTATTACACACTATTTTAGGTAGGTCTCGTGTGTATTTTGGGTTTGTGCATCGGTACAGGGCTCAGAAACGATGCCTGGATATGGAGTTTAAGATCCACAAAGGAGCTTAAACATTTGGAGCTCGGGGGGGGGTTAAACACTGGTTTTTAAACAAGTGTCCACATTCAAGGGGATGGAGAAACTCAAACACTAAAATAGATCTGACATACTGAACATACACCCACTCCTGAATACACACCGCTACCTGATAAAACACCTCCACTCTAAGTCTGAGGGAAGCAGAGGAATTAAGAGTTTTAACCTGAAACTGCAAAATACAACAGGTGATTACATGAAAAATAAAACAGACTGGGCTCGTTGAAAGAAGAGGGAGTCTGGGTCAAGTACCTTTTTTGTTTCTAAATTTTGTACTGAATTATTTTTACTGTGTATGGGTGTGTGTGTGTGTGTGTGTTTGTGGAGGTCAGCCAGGAAAATTATGTCACCAGACAAGCAGAAACGAGTCCTTATTCCAAATAGATTAAAGCAAAAAGTATCAACACACGTTTTTAAATTAGACCTCAGATCAATTCAATTTTTTCATCAATATTCAAATCTTTTGAAATCATTGTAACTTATTGGACACGCCAACTTTTCTGGGATCCCATGAAATCATAACACACACAGTTTCCAGTGCAAAGAATACATGATGCAACATAAGCATAAAACAGAACACTGCATCTTCCCACGCAGCTCATCGCCAATTAAAATAAAATTATGAGCTGACTTTGTGCTGTTTAATACCGTTTTCCACGGTTGATTGCAACTTTATGGCTTTAAAATGTCAAATCAGTTCTAAAACAAAATAATGAATGCATTTCTGACGTTCAGCTATAAAAGAGACGTGATCAGCTCAGAGATGTCCATGGATATCATCATACTTTATCATAAGACAACCAAAGCTTTAGTTTTACTGATTTTACTTAAGTTTTGTATAAAGTTGCGAACTACGATGATGATGAGCGTCTAGACTTCCTACAAAGGAGCAGTTTCTTCTGTTGGTGTTGAATTGGGAATGAGACAATTTACAATTTATGTAAATAAGCAGCTGTCATATCATCACATGATAAAAATGTGCTCACTGTGTTTTCTGTGATTAATCTTAATAGCTTTTAATGCTGAAACACCACTGCAAAATGATTATTAGAATGTGTTGTGCCACTCAACACAGCTGTGACCAGTCGTGGTCTGCATATCAATTCAGGGGCTCTGCGTGTTTCCATTCATTAAAAAATTTGGATTCTTTACTTTACTGCTGACCATTTTTGTTCATTAGAATTCATTTATTGCATTGATTGTGTTGTTGTGTTCAGTCCGTCTCAGTATGCTCAGTACGAACTCTACAAACCTTTATTTCTGTGTTCAGCTCCACCGTGATCACACACAGTGATTATTAAAAGCTAATTTTCCGCTCCGATTTTCTGACCTGTTATGAAATACCACAGTTTGGCAAGTTTGGCAAACATGACTGAAAAAGATTCCAGTGAAATGGGAGTTAGAGAGATGGCACAGCCGATCTTAGCTGCAGTGCTCTTGCCACTAAGTGAAAGAAGAAAATGATTATTACAGCCTAAAAGCACCCTTGCTGCTGGGAAATGTTTGTATAATGATTACGCCAAGGGGTTGTTGTTATTATGTCTTGGTGCCATTTGCTTTTCTGTGTATATCTTAACCAGATAAATTCTATTTTAATTACTGTTGATTGTATTCTTCGTTTAAGTATCTGCTAAAACCAAATATGTGCAAACAATAGACACTACGTGGTAATATACATGATAACGAGGCTCACTAAATATATCAGGACTGTCCCTTTTTCACATTTTAGGAAGTTTGTATTGAGTCATTGATGATACAGTCCAAATGTATTCTCCAACATCGTATCTCCATATCAGGTATTATGCATGATCGAGCACCAGATCTATGTAAATTTATATAAAATGGAGCCACAGTGTGTGAGTAGGACGAGAATATCCAGTAAAATAATGCACATGAGAAGAAAAAATGAATGAAAAATGAGAAAACCTTCAGTTTTTGTGGGAAAGGGGAATCAAGTGTTCGTCTTCCTTGGTGTGCAATTCCACGGCCTGCAGAGAGACGCGGGAAATGACAGACTTGATAAAGTAATAAACCACAGCAGGAAAATCAACACCAAAAATTCTCTCCACAAATTTAGAGACCACTGTCAAAATCTGTGGCTGGAGGTTATGACCTGTTAAGGTTTAAATCAGGGTAAACCTCGAAATGTCAGTCAGCATTAATACACACTCAGGGTGAAATCTGAAACGACTGCAGCCAAATGTTTGTTGACACCAACAATGACTCTACATTCAGTCGAAATCCTCATCAAACCATTACTATGAGATACTCCATCCACAGAACGTTCTTCATCATCGTAATTTGAAAATGTCAAAACCTTACACATTAGATTACGACATTACTCAGTGGGGTTAAACCAATTGGACAGCACTTACTGTACTTGTCAGCTTCCTTTGGTCTTATCTGATACATGCTGCTAATACACACCGTGGAATTCAATCAGTGAGATGCCAGATGTATGCCGGACTCAAGTTTATGAGCTTTTAGAGATGAGCAATGTTTTTAATTATTCTTTTATTAGGCTCATGGAATTGTCTATTTCATGTATTTCAACACAACATATCCTCAACACAATTCTGATTAAACAAATATATACAGTATAAGCATATATTTAGGATGTTACCGTGCATTATTGTTGGAGCTAAACTTTCACCAAAAGATGCTACTTTAATATGTATACAATTCAGGTTGGTTTGACAGGGGAGCTTATCATTCCCCCTCCCCCCTCTTAGTAGCATTAAAATAGTAAATAAAACTCACAAGGATGTGATAATCTATCAGTATGAAAATACAAACAAAGGAGAATTCAAAGAGGAGTTTGCATTAACACTGAGCTGCAAAAACCCTCTCAGGACTCAGGTCATTATGAAGCTTCACTGCTCTGCATGTTTAATTTCCAAGCTGAAAAAGCTTCTGCTTATTGCCCTATTTTTTTTATTATTTAATCTTCCATTTAATGCCATCCCATTCTCGTGCTGGCCGAGACTTGGAGAAGCCTTTTACAATGATAGCGCGAGATAATTTGCATGTCATGTTATCTGCCTGTTGCCCAGGAAACGCATTCCAAAGGGTTTCGCTAATCTGAAATTGACTTACATCCCAGAGCAAGTCCAGAGAGTCACTACGAGGCTGCTGGGGAGCCTGATTGTTACATTAAACTGTTAAATTAAAGCTTGAGTGAGTGACAACACAAACAGGAAATAGAACATTGTGACACATTAAATAGTTTGAGTGTTTGGGGAATTCACTACAATGTAGCTGGAGAGCTTCTGTACGGGAAAGTTTCAGCCTGAGGGCATTCACTGATGGATTGTCAGATTGACTTTGCACCGATGGGATTCACTAGAAATGTCCAAGGATCGTCCTCACGTCCTGTACGTACAGGGACACATCGCTCTAATGGTGGAAAAGAACATCTGTGATCAATTACAATTAAAACCCAAAATACCACGCAAAACATTGGCGTCGATTGAACCTGGATTGAACGACTCGTGGATTTTCATTGCATTCTCCTCGCATTGTTAATGAAATTATATGAGTTATAATAAGAATAAGAACAATGGGCAGAAACACACATGCATGGCCGTGTGTGTTCAGCTGTTAAACCGTACGGATGCCAAATTGACTGACAACGCTTTGTGGTGTTAAAACTCAGCTTTTGGGCATCGTTGTTGCCATGACAACACAGCCATTCTAAGTGGGTGTCTTACAAACATAAATTACCATATGATCTTTAAAAGGACAACACTGACACATTGCTTCACGTTGCTTCAATGACTCCTCTCCCCTGAATAAACTCCGAATGGACGTTTGTTCGAGGTGTGGCGTCATTGTCTGGGTTGTTCGGTTTATGAAAAATTGCATTATGTAAATCAGCCGACTTAAGGCAGGGAAATGTCAACATAATGTGGTAACTACGCCATAAGCCTTTAAACCCCATTTAAATAAAACATATTTGATGACTGTCTTGGATAGATGCAATGGAAGAGATGCAAAGATTTATAACCCTATGGAGATTAAAAATTAATCCCAGCCACATAATATGGAAGACTGCACACGATGCCCGATTTTGTTTTAATTTCTTAGTAGCGATTTTCTCCCAAAAGGCGTTGCGATGACTTACCAGACAACATCTTTTCATGAATTCTGTGGGTTCTGCTCAGTGTTTGTGTGTGTCCATATGTGGGTGTTCATGTTTTTGTGGCTCCACAGATTGAGCTCGAGCACACGGCTCATAGACGTGTTGATTCCTTCACACCGTCCAGATTGACCCAGGTCACAAGGACGAAGTAGCAGAGAAAGCAAGCACGGCACATTCATTGGTTCTCATCTCCTCTTTCATATCGTTGAACAGAACACAGAAATCTGGGAAAAAAAGTAGAGATAAGATAGGAGAAGAACCCCTCTAAACATGAGATAATTCTTCACACCAACAGATCGAAGTCCTGTTAAAATTTGTGGTTTGATGATTCATTTCCTCATTCTGCAAAGATACCCAAAGGCTTTAGAATAAAGTCTCTACATCCTTTGTAGCTTCCAGTAATAATTTAATGATGCTACGATGGTAATCGTCTATAAGAGGAATCATGTATCTGCTCTACCATCGCCCAGGGTCTATCTTAGAAATTTCATGGTAATTAGTCGTTATGTTAACTTTCGTACTTTCGTTGTCGGTGCTGTAATGGCTATCAAAATATAAGGTGAAGTTATAAGGGGTGATGTATTCTTCTGGGAGTCCTCCTCCAATGCTACTAGGACCTCCACACCTCCTTTGAAAGCTTTTCTTACTTAAAATCTATGTTGGTAGACATAATAATAATAAGATAATACTTAGACATCACTCAGATGTCCCATTCTCTCTTACTGTACCATCCTCATTCTTAGAGTCTCTGTTAGAGTCCTCCAAAAACCCTCCATCAACTCCTCCCTCTGCCTGTGCTGGTTTGTGTGAAACAGACAGATAAAAGCACTCCTCCTGACAGCTCATGTCATATTACGTTGTTGTTAATGTGGCTGGTAGCATCACCCACCCAGCAGGTGTACAACACCGACATCATTACGAACCGGGTACCCGGTCTGTGATGCTGCTCTGATTGTAGCAACAGGGGAGAATTTTCCTTTCGCAGCATCACCAGGGGACGGTTACGGTGATGCAGCTAATGACCGGCCTGTAACACCACCTGGTTAACTGATGCACCGGAGAGATGGAGACAGAGACCGAGACGGAGACAGAGAGGGAGACGGAGACAGATAGGGAGAGTGAGAGGGAGAGGGAGAGGGAGAGGGAGAGGGAGAGGGTGCTTACGGGCCTGTCAGTTTTGTGGCAGCGCTGACTTGTTGCTCAGTCAGTGTAGGAGGAGCAAACACAAATTATCTGTGAGTGAGTGACTATGGCTCTGTGGAGGAATGACCTGTTTATATAAGCTAATGGCTCCCAGAGCAGGGCCTGGGCAACTAATGGCTTCCACTAATGTTTTGTCACATCAACTGTCTCCCTCTCTCTCTCTCTCTCTCTCTCTCTCTCTTTCTCTCTCTCAGTTCACGTTCATTCTCCTGAAGTGGGACCAATGTTATTCCTTGCCAAAAAGGATTCTTTTTGTTGGTTTCGTTGATTGTTTATGGAACTTCAGTATCAGCAAACATGTAGTGTATAGTATATGTGGCTAATAGACAAACGCTACATCGTTTGCAATATCAATTGTCAGAAAAATCAGAAAACTTAACCTATTAACTTGACTCCTGGTGTGCGATCGTTTTTTATTCACACACAGAGAATTGCATCCTGACTCAAGCAGCAGATGTTTCATAAAAAATATTTTGTGGCTATTGAAAATAATTTTCTGAAGTACAAAACGAACAATCTCCTGATCCTTTTTAACCTCTTTCACGAGTTGGCCCTGTTACCACCGCAACCGTGACCAGGATTATGCAGGTTAGAAAATGAATGGATGGATGGAGCGAACACTGTGTGGCAACTAAACGGTGTCCTGCACCTTAAAGTGCATGTAGAATACTTCCCTCTGTTATAACAAATGTTGCCTGGAGTTGGGAAACGCTTTCTTTAGTGTCATGAATTTAAAGTCCCTGCCTGTGAGCTACATTCACGTAGATAATGGTGGAAAAAAAACAAAACAGAATGCTGTGGGTTTGAAAAAACTCATCATCAATCTCAGTCTTTCACTGCCGATCTCACAAACACGCATACAGTTCAACAGCATCTCTTATTATTTATGCTTTCCAACATGTCTATACATTCCAATATATTCAAAATTTCCCATCCCCATCCTCTGTTTCTCTTTCTGTTTCCATGTGAATCACAGATATTAAAACACAGGATGTCATTATGCCTCATGGTGACTAATCCTTTCTTGTTAGCATAGACACAGTTGTGCTGTCTGTCATGGTTATTAGCATCATAATCAGTTTGGAGGCTGTTATCACACGTCATGTTTCTAAACTATACTGCAAACACACAATTTCCCAATTAGTTTAATTATGGGTTGCTGAGCAATTTCAGCCATACCGGACCACAGCAGAGCCTGAAAGGTGATAATCTTCAGTCAGCTCCACCTCAGTCATTGTTCAACCTAAAGTAACCTTGGGGAAACATACTAGTCACTGGTCCACTGGCTTTTAGAGTCTGAAGTACTTGAGCCAGCTGACCCCAACAGGTAACCACACAGTGCATCCATTCCCACGATGCAGGGACAGATTTTCATTTCCTCCGTGGTGTCTGCAGTTGGTAAGCAGCTCATCTCTCTCAGTTAATCTCAGCAGTTCCGCACCGGCACCACCCTGATTCCACACATAATGAGCAGAACAGTGATCAATCCTTCCATCTAGGAATGGAGAGGGACAGCCATAACCAGAGACACGAGAGCTAGAGGAACTTGCGGCGCTGTTACCACGGCAACAATCGTGGTGGTTTGGGGGGAGGGGGGGGTCATCAACACCAGGTCTATGAGATTGGCTGTGGGTGGTTTGGTGTAATGGTTAGTTGGTTTGAGAAACATTAAAAAAAAAAAAAAAAAAAATTTTTTTAAAGTGCTTCAATGGTTTTCAATCTACCTTGATCTCCTGGTGGCTCAGAGGACAGTTGATGGAATGGTGGGATAGATTGTGGGTTTGAAACTTAAAAGCCTCGGACACCACCTGTAAAAAATGATTGAATTAGATATCGATCGATGTTTTCTGGTTTTCTGTTCACTCTGTCACAACGGCCGGCCTGCTGTTATCTCTTGTCATTCCATTTAGTGGAACAGTTTGTTGAAAGATAAATGTTTACGTTTGACACATGATGTAAAACTATTACAGCTAACAATCATAAGTCACCATAATGATGTTCACACGTCAAAGATAAAAATGCACCGCTGTCGTATTTTTCTCCTTCAGACGCACAAAAGCATGTAGTCGTGTGCTCACTAATTCACCACTGTCACGCGTTTGCGGTTCAGTCAGTGGGTAGAGCTTGTTGTGTATCATTCACCATACGAACCCCTGGGGACACGCATGTAATACATACGTCCAGCTGCACAAATTCTATCCAATGAATTATTACTGACATCGCAATAGTGTCGAAAACGTGAGACGTGCCGTCCCCGGGTACGCAAGATATAATACGGGCACAGAAACATGCATTATACATGTAAGCATGCACATTAACACAAAAGGACCAATGCTTGTCAGCACACACGCAGGCCCTCGGCTGTGAACCGTAACCCCTTGAGTCCACTTACAGAGCTCTCTGACTAAGATCCCACTGATGCTGTGGAAATGTCAGTCCGGCAGGGAGGATAGTTACCACATCATTAACGCCGGTAACCACCCCGAAGATATAGATATAACACACAGATAATCAATGGAGAGCTGCTACAAATAAAGCAATTCCTGGAATTACATATGGTCTACGCTCTCCGTTAACAAGGCCCAGCCATCATCTGTATCTTTATACTTTAAATCCTCTTAATAAGATCTAAAAAAAAAAATCAGGATCAGTCATTCCACAGTCCTGCATGATTTGTTTTTTAACCTAATTTTAAGACCATGTGATGTTTGAAATGCTCCAAGAGATGAGATGATGAACGTGTGCTCTCTGATAAACAAATCTGTCATCATTCTTGCATCATTTTGAATAGAATCTGGTGATGTCAGCTCCAGTGTTTCCTGTGTTTCTGTTGATCGTTTGCTTTCTAATCATCTGTGCGTCATGAAATGAGATGTTTGGCTGACTGATTGCACTTGCTGTAGTAACTCAAATACGCTGCAAAAAGTGATGACTCAAAACAGACACAAGGACAATTTAAAGAATATTCACATCAGATTGTCTTGTGCGTATGTGTGTGTGTGTCACCGAGTCTTTTTTTATTTTTTATACCAGCCTCCTTCCAGCTTGTTTAGCAGGTGTTAACCTCTCCCCGGGAGGCTCTCACCTGAAGCAACACACAGTCTAGCAGACCAACACTACGGGCAGCGTGCAGGCTGCCAGTCAGCCAGGTGGAGATGATGGACACAGAGAGGTGTCTCCCTCAGCCCTGATTTATTTCTGTGTCTACTTCTCAAGAAAAAAAACCTAATGAAGCATCCAAAACGTTGTTAATGTGCTCACACAGCGACTGACACTAATTGTGTACGTGTATATGAAGTGTTCATTCACCTACACATGTGTTGCATCTCCCACTAATAGCCCAGTTCACAGGACGAGATGCAGCCTACACCATGGACAGGAGTGTGTTAACTCACACATAGACAACAAACTCATTCTGACTCACGCTCACACTTTTACAGTTTCCATTTATGCATTATATATTCCTGCAAAATGTGAATTATTCTCATGTGAAGCTCATCACTTTGGTGCTAAAACAGGAAGTGGTGTGATTTTCTTACACTGTTAAAAGATTTATAGCGAGAGGGTCGTGGTGTGTGACTGCAAAGAGAACCACGCAGTGACACCCAGATTCCTGCACCAGATTTTGACCGTTTTTCCAGTTGCCATGACCACAATCTTTACCTTGACTCTGGAGTTTCAGTTGCCTAACCTGGACCATTAATCTTTGACACGTCGTATAGTTGCTGTGATCAGATATTGAGACGAACACACTTTCTGGCAGTGAATGTCTTCCATAAATATAAATAATATAAATGTTAAATATAATGTTGATGTAATTAATCATTTGCAGTAAGAAACTAAGAAAGTAATTTGTAAGAAAGAGGTTAATGAAAGAGTATAAGGAATTACATCGCTTGCATAAATGACATTATTTGCCTTTGAAATTGTAATTAATGAACATTGTATTAGACCTTTCTGTATTCACAACTCAGAAATACATTTTTTCCAGAGTGGGACGTAGATGTGTCACTTTGGAAGGTTTGGTGTGTTGTTATTTCACTTCACCACCTCAGGTCAGAATCAGTTGACTTTGCTCCGCTTTCATAATGAGATTTCATTTGTGTTGCTGCGAGGTCACAAAAGTGCCTATTGATCACTCGAGTCATTGACACGGCTCCTCTTGTGAGCTAAAATATCTATTATGGCCGTGCTGCTCTCACAATTTGTATTATGCCTCACTAAATGAGTGCTGCTCCAACAAATATTCAAAGATGTTATTGTGGAAATCAAGAGCATTCTGTGCATACTACTGAGCTGATATAACTAATACTCTATGCAGACATTTCTGTGGAAATCTATAGTCTTTTATGGATCCCCATGACGGGAATACCTCCGTATGACCCCCTAGGGGGCATTTTAACTAATATATGCATGCAGGTATTATCGAGCTCAGAAAGGCACATTTTATGGGCTATGTGCTCAGAGGGGTAAATAAACGTACAATTACTGCAACAAAAGAGTGTTTTAATGAATACTTATCCTTTGTGACTGTGTCAGAGAGGTGCTGAACGAATGTATCTGAATTTCTGAAGGCATATTTGCATAATCCTTACAATATAATTGTATTATTGCAGATTTACAGGACTTCCTGTACCCCCAGTCGTGTCATACCATCGACCGCTCACCACAAACCAACCATGAGACAATGTTTTGCAATTACTATTACTTGCCTATCAGCCTATCAAGTCAAATAATAGTTGCATACGGGTGTACGAGCATGTGTGTGTCTCAGCTTTACTCCGTGTCAGCTACCTTTCTTAGTGCCGTCTCACAATTGCAGTAATGATCTCCTGGGTTCCATCTTGGGAGTCTTGGGAACCCACTCCTAATTTTCCACCAGTGCCTGGAGCGAGGAAAGCAACACAAATTAGCAATGTGGGAGAGGAAACAGACGATCAACATCTGTCTTTGCAGTCTGTCTGCTACTCTGATCAGTCAGAGACAATATGATGTGTTATGTTCTGAGTGTCAACTTTTGACCGCATTTTGCACCAATCATTTATTGAAGCCTCGTGTTTTTATTGTGTTTTCCAGTGCCAATATTTGGCGTTAATTGATAAATCAGGTGGAATTCACAGTGGCGCACTGGGCAAACACACACAAAAAGCACACTGACACACACACACACACACACACAGAGAGAGAAACCTTTCAAATGATCCTTAGAGAATCCTAATGATGTGGACACAGTTATTTACTCTTCCATGTCTTCACACATCTGCTTGACTGCACGATGACGCAAAGTCCAGAATGACTTTACAATGAAAACCCAGCAGATAGATTTTTTTTTAATCACTAGCAGTTAATGGATTTGAAAAAAAAAAAGAAACAGCTGTAAGGATAGAAGGAGAGACAGAGGAGTGGTATCTAATTCTATCTGAGCTGCTCTCTGGTTACAGGGAGTAGACTGACGTGTCTCTGTGGCTATTTTTATCAGAATTCACACATTACTTTGCATCCAGGAATGAAGAGTGGAACATACGCACGCTTCACTCATCAATGCTGCCACTTTTCCTAAATGAAATAATTGCTTATTTCTAATTGGATTTTTTTCTTTGTAGGTCAATAGTTTCCCTCCCCATTCATCATCAGATTACATAATTAGCCTCGTATACCCTTGTATAGAATCAATTGCTGTCCACATTATGGTATCGATTTGTGATTGAGGGGGATTCATTAGTCAAGTTGGTTCTCCTAACATGAGGACTGGACCCCGTTTGACAAAACGTACAATCTTTACATTTGATGCTGTAAATGAGTGACCAACGATGTATTTGTATTTTCAGTACTTCAAACTGCACTTATTATAACAATTTATTACCCATTTATGACTTCATTGATTATACTACTAATTGGAAAAACATTTCTCTTACCGTATTCCGTTTCAAGCAAGTGATTATAGGCTTTTTAAAAAAAAATCAACTATACTGACCAAATTACCAGCTTTAGCACAACTGTTATCAGAAACACCAGCCAAGACTATTTCAACACTTTTCAAATATAGCGACGACAGCATGCTCCGCCATATGTTCTTTACAACCAACTCTCTGATGGAATTGAATGGATTTGTCTTTGCATGTGTACAAGACAGTTGCATAATTAGCAGCCAACAGTAGGGTTCTGGAAGAAGCTGAGCTCAGCATTATTAATCTTCTCACTCTCCTCAGGCCAAAAAAGGATAAAAAAAAACAAAAGGAAAACAAAAAAAGGAAAAACAACGATTAGAAGTGACTTTTTGCCATATGTCAGCAGAAAAGTTGTGCTGGTGCAGTAGTGACCACATCACATGCAGAAGAAGATGATGGTGAATGTTTGGTGGCATGTGGTCAAACAGCACAGACGTGGAGTGCTTCCTTCATATGATAATACAATATGATACGATATGTCCAACCTTTGTCATGGTGTCTAGGGACTGATTAAAAATATCCGAAGTGCCATTGTTTTATTTTATTTTATTCTATTTTTGCTGCATATAAAAATAACTCTTAAGGCACAGAGTTGAAGGGACTCAGTGGGATCGTGGAAAAATGAAATCAGCAGTGAAATCATTTGAAACCGCAAACAATGAGCCTTATGTATGAGAAGGTAAAGAGACACTTTGATCATTCTGAAGCTAGCATTTATTTGCCCTTGCACGAAGCGTTTTGATGTTGTTTTAAATGAAAATTGAGTCATATATTAAACGTATTATCATTTGTGCCGCTCTATCATTGTTTATTTGGTGAGTTTTTATGATGCAATACTCCATGGATGGTGTTTTCCACCCTGGGCTGTTATACCTCCTGCCAATGAGACAGCCTTGACTTGTTTCCTGTTTCAGCTTATTACCCCAGTGACATGTGACCTGCCTGTACAGCTGCATGTAAAGTTATTCAGATCAAATTCAAATTCAGATTAAAGTTGTGCAATAACTGTCTGTGTTAGCATATAGTAAGTAAGTGATAGTGTTAGTAAGTGAGAAAATCCTGAACTCGCTGTTCATTATATACTCTGTCAAACGCTGTTTGAAGAGGTGTGTTTAGCTCTTCAAGGTAAGACCACCAAATGACACAAAATCATCAATTGGATAACGGACTGAATAAAAATTTAAGCTGCTCTTTTTTTCTTTTCTTTTTTTTTTTTTACTTCCGTGGATTCAGATTTTAATAAGATCCAGAGAACGTGATAATCAGCTTCCGGAGACAGCACGGTGGCCCTATTTCAATAATTACCACATTTTACAAATCACAGTAAGAGCTGCCGTGGTGCTGAGCTCACAGTCGGACGTTTGACTCATGAGTTGCTGCCATTGCAGAGCAGGTGGGTGACATATTCTTAAAAGCTCCTTAAAAACTCAATCTCATAAGGTCAAAATTGTACAAATGAAGCTCCGCCGCTAGACACAGAAATGATCACAGATATCATCATTAATCACTGAATCCATTAATTGATTTCCCATGTAGATTCAAGGCCTAGTTTGGTACGAATGCAGTACATTTGTGTCATCATTGGATTAAACATTATCATAGCACGGCATCATTTATCTGTTTCAGTCCGTGTGGTTATATTAAATGAGAGCCTTACCGGCTTTACATTGTATAGTCCTGCAGTATATGTTTCTCTTAGGATGTACATTGTTTTCCCCTCCCCCACACGCTAACATTCTCCACGTACACCACATGTCCACGGACTTGCACGTTGCCTCTCTTTCTGGCTCTCCCTCTACATGCAGACACTCAAATATCTTGTAAAGCCCTTTGTGCCTTCTGTTTCTTCAGACTGTTCGAGCCCTCAAGTCATCTCTTTTAGCCGCAAACGAAAATAAAAGTGGAGAAAACCGCTTATAAATCCCATTTCTCCCTTCTCCTCTCCTCACAGCTCCTGTATGATGCACAATCGGGTTTAATTGAAAGCCACTTTAATGATGATGACACTCGCTTTTCCTTCTCTGGAGACACTACAAGTGTCTACAGGGTTACGACTGATGGTGCTAATTTCAGCCAAAAAAGGCGTTCTGTTCAGTAACCTCTCCACAAAGTGGAAGACAGTCACGTTTGGAGCAGTCTATTGCATTTATAGTATGTGGAAGGATAAATATGATGCTTTTAGATCCGCATTAAACCAAATATTAATAATTTACCTGCATAAAATCTAAACAATTCATCAGTGTTAATAAAGGAAAGATTGAAGTCTTCCAGTCCGATGCTGTACATAAGAGAGTGACTATTTGTGTGAATGAATGAATGAATGAATGGATGAATGAATGAAAAGACAATCAGACATATCTTCCTTTGAAACTTTCCTGGTGTGAATGAGTTACTCAGAACAGCCACGTACAGCTCCATGCTGGGCTGGAGAGGCAGCGTTAGAGTGTGTGAGGAGATGATGCAGGCACTCTTCATATTGGAATTTTATCACTCTGTGGACAATGTTGGTGATCTGCTGAGCCGCCACCTCTGCAGTTCGAGAGAGAGAGAGAGAGTGGGAGAGAGAGAGAGAGAAAATTCAAGAATAGATGAGGAATTATCATGAAAAACAAAGATGGGACTGAGAGAAAATTGTCAGAGCTTTAATGGACAGCGTGGATGAGAGCTTCTGACAAAATGAGACTGGAGATGAAGAAAAATGGGCGAGGGGGCTCTCCCATCTTTTGCTGTTGCCATGGACACCAAGAAAGCCGACTTACCACTAGGAGAAAATGACTGCACAACACACACATGCATGATTACCGCACATCACCATCATCATAGATATCGTGACCTCCTCCAGTCCCTGCTCCCATCCCTCACCTCTCCAATTGCTAGAGGAAGACAAATGTTTGTTGCATAAATAACTTTTTAATAACAGCCTCAAGTTCTCCTGTGCAGTAGCAAAGTCTCTCAGCATGGCTGCAGCTCTCTGCCTTAGCATGGAAGCACAATGTACCATTAATAAGAAAACAGAGCTATATGGGGCAGAGCACGTGTGTGTGTGTTTTGTATGCAGTGTGCTTTCAAACTGACTATCTGCTATAATTAGACCTGTCAATTATTAAATAGAGTGACTGAAGGTGAAATGACTCTGTGACAGGAGTGAGTGACAGCAGCGTGAGTGACAGCACTACAGGGCAGTTGTGCCAAATGTTGACACACTGCGTCCCATGAGAAATATGACGTGTTCGTTTGTAATTAGAAGCGCAGCACTCCAGAGATTCTTACATTAGAAAGAACAATAACCAAATCGATGCAGGAGAATAACCCCTCCCACACGGACACGCCCCTTCTCTGTGTGAGCGCAGGTGCGGGCTTATCTCTAATTAGTTCTGTTCGCGACAAGATACATCACGGATGTCATTCCGGACGGTGGTGTCAGTGCGTGGAGAATCCACGGGGGAATTCGTTCGACAGATCGTACTCAGCTGCTTCAAGCGACAGAAAGTGAAGTTACACAGTCTCCGTACTCAAGCCGAGTCTGATACCTGCTGTACCTCCACAATGAACTGATTTCACCAAAAGCAGAAGGAGAAAAAAAAATGTCACTCTCTGATTGGCCCGGCGCAGGCGCGTAAAAACCACACCAGGTTCGTCGGAGCGCACGAGTGATTGGCGTATCCGTCAAGTGGCGCTCTCGAAAGCCGCTATTTGTCCATGTGGTAAACTGATACTCCACAAGTGATGCCGAGTGTCGCCGTAGCGCGCACATTTCAGGGGCTTGGAGAGCGACAGGCGCCGCAGTGACAAAGCGCCGACTCAACCGGTGTCTCCAAACCTCAGCAGGAGTGTGACATGGTCTGACGGAACGTTGCGTAAGTCTCTGTTTCACACCTATGGTGGATGCCGGTGGCTCTCTGGATCTTATGGACTGTTGCTTTCCGCGCTTTGACAGCGTCTGCGTCGTCTCCATCGTTTCGGTAGGCGTGCCGGTGGACGTGGTTGACTCTCCAAGCCGTGTGAAGCGGAGTGGAGCAGGGAACTCTCGGGCGGGCGGAGTGGTGTGGTGGTGCCAAAGAGGACCTCCATTTATAAGGATGCTGGTGGGAAATGCCTGGCGACAGAGATGACGAGATTTGTCAAAAGGCACTTGAACTCCTGTCTGATCTTTGTTCGAGGGGGGAAGTCCAGAGCGAGAACTGCCTGGATTTCATTTACTATTTCCGAGATCTCGCCAGGCCACGCTACACGGATTCAGGTGAGGCAGCTTTTGCACGCTTCGTTGCGTTGGATCTGAAAATGTTCTACCTAAAACACTCCGATGCCGTTAACGTAAGAAGCTGCTGAGCGTCACTGGTGCAGCTGGTTAAGTACTTTTACGACGAATTCCCTAATTTGTTCAGGTATTCTCCTCTTAGTCTGTCAGTTATTCTACTACATGCTTGCTTTTAAAGTGTGTTTTGTGTTTGTTGTGCATCTGTCAACCTGTCAAACGTAAAAAAAAATATCGGCGGTCGTGCGTCAAAGTGAGTGTTTTTTTTTTTGAAAATCACGTAAATCAGGTTAGCGTGAAAGGATGACAGTCATGTTACATCCCTACCAACACTACATCGATGCATGCCTGAGAGAGAGAGAGAGAGAGAGAGGAGGGGGGAAACTGAGAACAACTCTGTGTGAGTGTGTGTGTGTGTGTGCGTGTGCGTGTGTGTGACACTAACAGCTTCAGAGTCGTCCACATGTCTCCTGCACTCATTCTGCGGTCACATTATTCACAGCAGTAAAAACCCTTTACCCAGCTGCACTCCATTCATCTTGCAGTCCTACTTTCAAATTTCCTCTTTCCTGCCCTCTCCCAGCTTTCTCCTCCTCCTCCTCCCTCCATCCATCCTACCACACACCCTGCCATGCTGTTTGCTCTGACAGATCCCTGAAGAGGATTCTCCAGGCAGAGCTTCCTTCCTCAGCTTAGATCAGGACAGATTGCCTGTAAGATTTTATGCAGATGATCGCAGACAAAATAAAATGGCAACAAGAAATTAAAAGTTATTGCAGGTGAACATTTGGTAAATGTGACCCGTGGTGCAGATCTGGTGGCAGAAATATTTTTTTCTCCTTTCCAATCCTACTGTGATCAAAATCAATAGAAGCCTATACAACCTCTGAGGCACAGTGTGTCCGCCAAATGGAGCAATGTTCCCAAGACCATTATCCGGATCCCTGCCGGCTCTCACTGCAGTCGTCTAATGAGTAAGACGTGGGACATCAGATCCATGAAACTAACTGCCCCTTCAGTCTTGGTGGACACTGTGGACAGCATACTGAGGTCATAAAGTGTCATAAGCTATTGTGGAGTGTGACTCTTGATTGTGGTCAAATGGGCAAACTGAGAGACGATAAAAAAACTAAAAAAAACCTGAAACAAATACAAACCTAAGCAACGAAGTACAAAAAGCCTTTCAGTATTTTCAGGAGTTTTTCAGCGCTGCCTTCCCTCCCACTCTGTTGCACCTCTGAAGGCCCTGTGATCTAAATTTGGACCATCGTCTTTGTTGTGATGCAGCTTCTGAAACCTTCCAGATATCAAATATTTGTTCTTCTGCCAAGAAGTTCTGGGACAGCCAGTGCTTAGCTCAGTGTCCTCAGATGGCGTGGCCCCAAATATCTCATATTCCTCCTCCGAAACACTGAATGTCAGGGCTCCGTGAGGGCAGTTTGATTGAGTACCCACACATGGCCGGTCCTGGATTATGCAGCGCGGTTGTCTTTGAAGTCACAGGTTACCTCGCCTACGTGCCGACAGAAAAAAGTGCAGCATTTAAAATAACTTGTGGATAAATTATATTCCACGCAGCGTATGACTTACGATTTAAACTGTGAAGGTTTGTTGATTGTTTATTGATTGATTGAACATAAATATTCGTACTGCATACAGCTCAGTTAATCCATGGCTCCTCTATCCAGCCCACTCGGTCATCAGTTGCCGCCCGTGTGATCTTGATGGACTAGGCTCACCTGGTTTAGCTCGTCAGGTGCGAAAACCACTGAGTCATCGTTTCTTAACGTTAATCTGCATTAATTCAGAGTAACAGTGTCTTTGGTGTAAGATTACTTTGTTAGTTTACGTCATTCCTTTGGTACCTTTTGCGTACCAGATACTATTTGGTGAGCCCCAGATACTCTGGACTTCAAAATTCAGCCTGAATGCCATTCAGAGCACAAGATAGTATCTGGGACACAAAGTATCTGGGGCACACGAGGAACTTGGAAAATAATTTGGTGCTAATTAATGTCACTTTCCTTATGATAGCACTTAGATTTAGTTAAAAGAAATCACACAAAAAATGACACATTATCAGTGAGTAACGGAGCGTCAGAGCCGAGCGAGCTCAGATCAAGATGTGACCGAAAAGAACACATATTCAACAAAAAGACAATTCAAGAATGTTATAATGACACATCCATCATCTCTCTCTTACACCTGTTGTTGCTGGGCAACGATTCATGCCCATATATGCATGTTAGTGTTCATATCTAATCAATAGTCAATAGTCAGTTCATTTCAAAACACAGCATAAACTGTAAGTTTGTTGGGATTCATCGTGATTCGATGTATTTAGCAAAAATAATACGGCTTCATGAGTCGACATACATCAAGTGTAAATGATTTATATACTGTAAAATGACAATAAGCAGCATTATAGTTCATTTTGAGTGTAACAGTCTAAAAAAACAGAAATGTAACGTGGTAAAAGAGGATAAAAGGACTCATAATTAGTATGTATACAGCACTCCGTGTTCCAGCCAGCTGCAAGGATAGCAATAAACGATAACGCTAATAAATGTTACTGAAGTCTCAGCACGTCCTCAAAGGTCGGATCAATGCGTGAGATGACAATCATTATTTTTCACAGTACATTATCTGATGCTGCAGTGTAGGATTTTGATTGTATTAAGATGATATGAATGAACACATGTAAGAAGATGATAAGAGTCCCACTACGGGCCGCTTTCACTTCATCTGTAATCTTTGTGTTGAGTGAAATACAGGACCACCCTTTAATCCGTTTCTTTATCTTTCGTCTTTTGTCACTCATCAATTCTCACGTGTTCAGAGAAAAGAAAGAGTTTGGCGAACCATCTATTCCGTTTGCCTTTGATGACTAAATGAGAGTCTTGGATTTCAAGCAACGCAACCTAAGCAAACCTGTGTATCCCATCATTATTATAACGTCATGCAGTATATGCTTACCCAACCCAACTTTAATATCTCAGATGAGCTGCTCAGGAACTTACTGTTTACTGTTGATGTCCTTGAACTTATGTTCGCTACGGCAGCATGACTGTAGAAACTGAGCTCAGTTTCTCGTAACAAGCAAACCTTGTCATTATAACGATATATTTTCATGTTGTAATCGCATATCTATTATTAATGCGTAACAAATTATTCTGTTTCAACTTTTCTCATTATAACAAGACACTGATTATTATTATTGTGGCAGCACTATGCTTCTTTACATAAGAACCAGAGAGTGAGAGAGGAGTGGAGGGGTTGTCATCTCGTACAGTTTGACGTGGATTATGTAATCTCTTGAAAACACATATGTGCTGCATGTATTACAGTCGGATTGTATTACAGCGCTTCACTTGTGTTGTTATAATGCAGCATGAATCTTCCATCTTTAAGAGCTATTGAAGGGTTTTTCTTTGGGTGCTGCAAAAGAGCAGCAACGTCTTCTTTTTACTGAGTGTCAACTGTCAATAACTCACGCAAATTACATAACCACCCATAGAAAGATTCACAATATTGTGAGGATGTTGGCAAATGTGGGCGTTTTACGACAGAATAGTTGGGTAAATTATGGCAAAGTGACTCAGAATTTGTTGTTTTTGGTACCAGTGTTGACAGATCTGGAAGTAAAATCATCTTTTACTGCATCGTGAAACAAAGTGTTGCTCTTCTGTGTTTGTTCTGCTAATTTCATTCTGCGTACATTTATATGTTAGATGCATTTTCTGTTGCAAACACACATCGCTGACCAGCATTGTGTGTAATTGAACAAACATGTCATACATCATCACGTGCTCCGTTCCTGAGGGTCTCCGACGAGGGTCTCCATGAATACTGATCCATCACAGGCTCTCTAGGTGGATTTAGACACTCAGTCTTTTAATTACAGTTGTCTTTATCAATCTGTGGACTGAAAGATGTTATCAACAAATCTTATTTCAAGGTGTTGACCTTAACAGCATTGAGGTTGCAACGGTTACGCCATTAAGTGCTGCTTTTGTTTTAGATTGGTTGCCTTGGTCCGTAACATAGAGGAGCAAAGAGGGAGGAGAGTTAATAATGCACAGAATAAACAAAAGCTGGCCCGAATTGTTAAAATTGATTTTCTTTAATTAAAAATAGCAACTCTCTCATTAGCAGAAATTCTGGCCTCTGGCTGTCAGCGTTGAAGCTGACTGACAAGCAGCAAACATCTTTCCTGTTTCCGTCATTTCTTCTTTCTTTATTACTACAGTGAATACAGAGCTGGATTACTGGTAATAATGAATATAATATAAAAAGCACTATAAACCTATCTCTTCTAAAGTGAGGGTGAGGGAATTACCCTGAATTTATTCTGCATAAGATTTTCAGAAGAGAGGGAATAGTGGAAATTGCATGAAGAGAAACGCAATATGAAGAACTGATTTTAAGGCCTCGGTCAAAATGTCCAATTTGTGACAACATTTGTAACAACATCCCCTTTATAAATAAACCGCATAACTAAACTTGCCTAATCTCGTTGATTCTAAATCCATGTTTCATCTGTATTAAGTACTTTTCTGGAACTTCGTGATAAGGCAAGGACTTTTTAAACTGAATGTCTCCGCTGTGAAAGCTGTTAAAGATGAAGCTTGAATACTGACTATAAACTGGAAGACAATAATGTGCGCAGCTCATGTGCAGGTATTGCTGCTCTGTTTTTTCACCTCCCTCTAGTCTCTCTCTCCTATCAAACAAACGACTGAAAATTACAGCATGGAGATGATTCCACTTGAGAGGCAGATATGAGGCTGCAGAGGAGATAATTAAATAAGTTTGTCTAATCCTAATTACCATTTTCAAGGGTTCTTAGAATGAATATAGAAAGAAAATTTTACACAGAACTCCACTTATGTTGAGGCTATGTTTTGAATAAAACGGTGATTACACAGTATTCCACAGTGTTACAGATGGTAATAAAAGGCTAAATATGTGTGCTCTTTACTCTGCCGTGTCCAGATGTATCGGTGAGTCTGCTGTCCCTGGTAGTCACTGCCTGCGGCTTGGCCCTGTTTGGCGTCTCTCTCTTTGTCTCCTGGAAGCTCTGCTGGATACCATGGAGGGAGCGTGGGCTGTCGCCCACCACCAAGGATGCCCAAGGGCACCCAAACCCAACCATGAGCCCTCTGCCCCCGCAGCCCCCACCCAGGCAGCCGGTCTACACTGCGGTGGATCCTCCAGCGCACAACCGCCGTGAGTCGTCACACTGCTCCATCGCCAGAGAGCCCACACCTGTGGCTTCCGTGGTGTCGGTGGAGGCTCCGGTGACTCCGATGTCACCCCCGCCTGTGGTCATGGCCACACCAGAGGCAGCTATGAAGATCAGTCATACGTCTCCAGACATTCCACTGGACGCTCAGAACAAAAGCCGGGAAAACGGGGTTCACACTACCCCTCGGATGCAGAGACAGACCACGGAACCCCCACCTGCCGGGCGCTCGATGTGTGAAATTGGGTCAGTGTAACGTTGGGCTGGATTATTTGCCTCTGTCTCTCTGACTTCATGACATCCATTCCTTCTCTGATTAAATTTGTTGAAACAGTATGATGGTGTTTATTTTCTCTGTCCGCAGACAAGGGTCCATTCGCAGACACATGAACCTGTCTAACCCGGATTTCAACGTGGCCCAGTTCCAGAGGCAGGACTCCCTTACAGGAATGGGGCTGGGACTTGGCCGCCTCAAACCTGAACTCTACAAACAGCGCTCTCTCGAAGGGGACGAAGGTGGCCGTAGAGGTCTGGGATGTGGACGCCTGCACTTCATCCTTAAATTTGATTGCGATTTGGAACAGTTAATCGTTAAGATCCATAAAGCGGAGGAACTCCCCGCCAAGGACTTCTCCGGTACCTCTGACCCTTACGTCAAGATCTACCTGCTGCCTGATCGTAAGACCAAGCACCAGACCAAGGTGCACCGTAAGACGCTGAACCCCGTGTTCGACGAGGTCTTCCTTTTCCCCGTGGCGTACTCCGAGTTGCCCACCCGTAAGCTGCATTTCAGCGTCTATGACTTCGACCGCTTTTCGCGTCACGACATCATAGGACAAGTGGTCGTGGACAACTTCCTGGATCTGGCAGATTTCCCCCGGGAGACGAGGCTTTGCCGAGACATCCAATACGTCACCTCGGTGAGTCCCAATTTGATAGAACTTGCCTAAGTAGCTGAAAAGTTTCTATATAACTGTAATCCAGCAATACAGAACTCTACATCAAGCCTGCCATGTTGTTTAAGTTACGTTGCATCGCTGTAGCTGTACTTGTCTCTATATGTGATGAGTCAGTTGAACAAGTCTCACCCGAAAAATGAAGGTCTCTCATGATAACAGTGCTGAATCTGCGGAAGCAAAGCAATTGATCAGTGTCATCACCGACCGCATAATGCAACAGGGAGCTGTGCTGGATGCAGCTGGACTCCAGATGAAACGGGTTTATACGATCTTAAGTCTTCCAATTTTTACCTTTGCTTTTTGCTTTTTCATTTTCACGGCAAATTCTCATTTTGATGACTTCCCAAGTTTGTTACATTTTGCACTTTATTTGTTTTTATAAATGGTTTCCTATGTTTTTCACAGTCGAGCTTCGGATAACGCTGTAAAATTGTCCGGTAAAGACCGAAAAGTGCAAGCCAGGGAAAATAACTCACCGTGCAGAGTGTACTCGTCCTTTCGTCTCGGATGACTGCTCAGCTTAAATCCTGTTCCGTCTTTCAATCACGGCCATCTTCACCGCACGCGTGACAGCCAGGTGATGCGGGTGAAGGACAAACACGCTTTCATTAGGAAACATTTACTGCATCTGCCGTGGCTTATCTGAATTCAGTGCCATAACAGCATGAGGTGCAGTATAAATGAAGACTGGGGTGATACCATCTAAGGACAGGGACAGGACTTAAAAACCCCTAACATAAGGAATGAAGCAAATCCATGAAGGACTGAATCACAAACACTCATATCAGTGTGTGTATACGTGTGTGTTTTTGAAGTTTCGGTCCGCTCCTGCACTCTTGCCAGTGTTGTTCTGTTTCACCAGGCCTCTTACTCACTGTCACTCTTCACACACGTCCTCCTATTGGTGTTGACAGGTCCCTGTCAGCGGCGCCTTGTTCGGCTGAGTGATGTCTATGAGATCTGTCTTGTCATAGTGTTACAGACATTAATGCAAATGTTTACCAGTAAGCTCCCAGTGATTACATCGTTGACTAATAGCCTTGTCAGTGTGTGCGCTTAACCCTCTGTAATGTGCGTTCGATCCCATCCTCCATTCGTGGCATGTTTAAGTGCCATTGATTGACTTCTGCCATTGATTGCTGCAGACAGATCATTTCATCCCAGAGAGGTCAGAGGGCGATCAATACTTAAAGTCACCAGCAGTACAAATACCAAACCATGGCTACACGTGTAACACAGTGAAGTTTGATGTAGTGTGAATGGGATGCATGACTCCGCCTCTGTGTGTGTGTGTGTGTTTGTGTATCTCTTACACACTCTGTCATTGCCGGTGCCCGGCTTTCCTGCTGAGCACGTGTAGCCTAACTGATTTCTTGTGTAAATGATTTCTCTGCAGTAGGGGATTTAATTCTTAATGAGATTCGTACCTGACTAACCTGAGTGTGTTCTTTAATGATCCACCCACCCAGCCTATCTACTCTGTTATAGTCTCTCCGTATAAGTGTGATAAGGCAGAACGTGGAACCCAAAAGCAGGTGCTTAAGATAAAAAGCAGCTCTACTCGAGGTTTTAAATTAAAGGTAAAATACTGAAAGAGGAAGGAAAACTGGCAAACGCTAACAAGGCAGGCAATCAGCATGACAAAGGTACAGACGGGGAACAGACTCACTCTTAACTCAACAGGTGGGAATCCAGGTTAAACAAACCAAAAAAAAAACAAGTACGAGCAGATGTAACTGAAGTAGCAACAGGCAAAGGAAAAAATCTTATGATGCATGATGATCTGCTGGAGACGGGCAGGTTTATGCTGTATACATGGAGACTTATGGCAAGAATTTGGTCGTACAGAGTTTACCGTGACCAAAGAGAAAATGGCTGCATTATTTTATTTTCTTGTTCACATGTATTTTCAAGTCCTGTTTTCACTGAAGTTATTTGCACCATTACATTACCCTTGTTTCTGAATCAATTTGTCTCTCTCCGTCTCTACTTATTTGCTCTCCTGCTGTACTTACCAAGCAGAAGTCAAGCCTCATAAGAGTACAAATGCAAAAGAAGAAGATCTATATTGATAATGATGAATTTTAAATTAGACCTCCATCTTTTTAATATTCAGCTCAGACCCCTCCGTCCCTGTTTATTTTAATAGAATCTTGTGTACAACACATTATTTTCACAGACAGAATATAATTATGTGGTTATTGTGCTGCCAAATCTGACACATTAATCCCACTAAATTTCAACTAATTTTGTTTGTAACTGTACTTTTTACCGTCGTTCCAATATATTCAGTTATTAAATCTTTCACAAACATTCAGATGTTTCTGAATTGCCGCAGCCAAACTATAGTCAAATATGTTAAATTTAGAACTAAAGTTTTGCCTGTATGTAGGATAACAACAATAGATAGCTCAGAAACTTTCCATCAGCCCTGATGGAGATAGATAGCTGTCAATCACACGTCCACATCTTTTAGTGAGAGTTATCTTAAAGGGTATGAAGAAACCGTATCATGCTGTTTCCAACACTTAGATAATTGTGTTGTAATAGCTCCCTGCTATAATATTAACAGGTCAGAGAGACTTTGCAGAATTTGCAAGCCAGACCTAATTTCACAGTTTATTGATCGGTCAAAGTCAGCAGGAACACAGGCACCGACCGAGCTATGTATAAAAGACGAAACGGATCAGACTACTACTACTGCTGCTAGGTCATAACCCCCAGAATCCACGACCGATTCCCCCAACAGGTCAACACACACGACGGTAAACCAGGAAAAAACTCAAATGAATAAGCGCCCCAATCTGTCTTAGATTAATTTTTACTGCAAGCAATGGAACCATTCGGGTAAAAATGAAACCATCTCCACCTCCACCATCATAGAAAGAAATGTTGCCCACGAGCCAAGCAGGTAGCTGGCAGGCAGTGAGTACAGATGATGCAGACGATGGCAGGGCCCTGACAGAAAGTGGGGCGCTCTGTGAGGGGGCCACTTAGCCTAGCAGGCAGGCCGGCAGACAGAGATTACACTGAGAGCTGTTCAGCAACGCCACATGACCATCGGAATGACAATCACAGGTCCACACACACACAGTATCACAAAATCATATTTGATCTAGCGAGGGAGCCGATTAACAGCGACAGTAATACAGTAATAAGCAGTAATAAACTCACCGGCTGTCTCAGAGCAGATAAGGATGATGATAATAACGATCATGAATATTGATAAGATGACAGACTGCAGCATTACTACAGTCCCTAAATAAATTGTAAATATTGTTTGAAAAAATATGTTATATTCATTATTTTACACCAGACACTATAGGTTGATTGATTGTGGATCATGGATTAAGGGATTAAGGGAAGCATGAATAATTCTGGTGTCTTGGTATCATTTCGGTTGATTTGACAGATCTTTGTGCTTACAGTCTCCCTTTTTATCAGTTAATCTGACTCATCATACGCGCATATAATTATCAGATCATTTGGTTTTTTCTTGCAAATATTCTTTCCATTTCTGTTATTGACACATTAGAATCCATTCAATCGCCAACATTGTCTGTAATGTGTTTCTAATTCGAAAGGATACATTTTATCCAAAAGTAGTCGAAATTAATAGAATGTCTTAATTGTGATTCCAGTACAGAAAAGTAACTTTCTCTTTGAAATACTCCCATAAAGACTGAATACTGGTAGCAGATGTGTGTGTGTTGGTTGAGTCAACATTTGCATGATATAATTATGAATCACTAAATATATTATTTGCTGTTGATTTATGATTTTGATTTGACATTTTCCAAAATATAACAAAATTGAGACATCAGGGCGTCAAACTTCTGTGAAATTTCCTCCAACTAACTCCTCCCCCCACCCCCTCATTTGCTTGGAGGCACAGGTGTCATGCATAGTGTAGGAACTTTCCATTGGATGAATTGGAGAGCCTTATTTATTCAATTGGGGCCTCAGAGCCCAATTTGTCCTAATCTCAGCAGAGTCAGTGATTTACTGTAATTGATAAGGAGTGCAGGGTTATTATTAAATCATGATTGCTGTGGGATGGAGCAGGAGCTTTGTTTCATTAGCAGATCAAGCTTTCTTCCCAAGTTTATTTCTATGGTTTCACAAAACAGAATCAATGAACAACAACAAGAAAGAGTATCGCCACATGAAATGGCTCATGTTTGATTTCAGGCACACGTTTCCTCTGCCTATAGGTCGAGGTTTTAGCACGGACCCTCCTCTGATCCCATGCGGGTGACCGTGAAAATATGGAACTGCTGTTGGTTATGTGCTGAACTTTCTTCACCCGTCACATTATGGAAGGTTGACTTGGCTCTTTCAGATCATTCAGTTCATCTGAGGCTACAACTCAAACAACAGTTCTACTTTAGTGTACCAACGTATCCGTTTACCTGGAGAGGCCTGCAGAGAGAATATTTACTTTTAGTCTAACTTTTTACTCTGTATCTTTTTTGAACGGCTCACTGGCTCCCAACAATTCATATTAGGGCAATATCAATTAAATCATGAAATCTGATTTTATTTTCTCACTCCCAGTTAATGGACCAACCAGGGGTAATCAAAGAAAATGTCTTAATTTGAATTTTTTACTCACTCATTCATTATCCCATTGGAAGTTTATACAATTAAAAATGCGCTCTCTAACAAATTCCACAGTCGATTCCGTCTGCGGTGGCTATTTTTCCTCTGCGTTCCTGCCTCTCCCCTCGTCGGTGGAGGTATTTTCAGTGCAAGTGACAAGTGAACTTGCACGGCAGAGCAGAAGTTTCCATTTTTGCTCAAATGTGGGAGGCTTTTATTATAGCGATGTGACAGAAGGGAGTTTTCCTTAATAGAGAATTGTTTCAGCAGAGCCTTGGACAGATGGTACCGCACTGATAGAGAGATAACTGTGCAACCAAATGTCAGTGAGATGGACACACTCTTGTTCGTCACCCTCTGCTGCTGTATAATACCTTTTTATTTTTAGATTTCACCGAACGCAGCAAAGGGAGACGAGTTTCATCGTAAGAAACTCTCGTGATAAGGCTACGGACGTACCTTCAAGATCATTTACATATTAATGAGTTTAAGGTTAATGTCCTAAATGTGTTTTGTGTTTCCTTTCAGGATAATGTGGACCTTGGGGATCTGATGTTCTCCCTCTGTTACCTGCCCACTGCGGGCAGATTGACCATTACTATGATAAAGGCCCGTAATCTCAAGGCTATGGATATCACTGGGGCATCTGGTAATTAAAGAAATGATACAGAGACACAATAACATCATGTGCACCGGTGTCCTAAATTACAATGAACACCCCCACCCCACCCTGCCCTGTCCTCTTTGTCTTCATTTAATAGATCCATATGTCAAGGTTTCCCTCATGTGTGATGGTCGCAGATTGAAGAAGAGGAAGACGTCGACAAAGAGGAACACTTTGAATCCAGTCTATAACGAAGCCATCGTCTTTGATGTCCCCCCAGAAAACATAGAGCAGATCAGCTTATTGATCGCCGTGATGGACTATGATCGGTGAGGCTCTACCACAGGGTTCCTTTAGATCAAGTCATTGTTGATTTATTCTTAAACGTGTAAAGAAAACAACGCTCGCTTTAAAGTCACTTTTCTATTCACTCTTAAATCGTATTTGTACATAAGCACAATACATCATTATCACTGTAACGCAGGCCAGGCTGTGATAACGCTCTCTTGCTCTCTCTCCCTCTCGCTCTGCTACACCCACAGTGTAGGCCATAATGAGGTCATTGGTGTGTGTCGGGTCGGCAACGATGCAGACAGTCTCGGTCGAGACCACTGGAGCGAAATGCTTACATATCCCCGAAAACCCGTCGCCCACTGGCATCCTCTAGTTGAGGTAATGACTTTACTTTGATGAATGTGTTTCCATGCATTAATGAGGCTGTTTGCCAGAAGAGAACAGAGCTAAATTCAGCTAATAATGAGAACTTTGATGGACCATTATTTTAGAGGATTAACAACTTTACAAAGCCATCTAATGGAATATTTTGCCTAGGAAAATGTTGCTGTTGTAGCGCTGATGCTTTTCCAGCTTTTGGAGGTTGATTGCTCGATGTTTTGCTATCTTTGATAGTTTGAGAGAGCTGACCTATGATTAGATAATCAGAGAAAAATGAGCTTTTGACAGATCGGATCAAAACTTCCATTTAGATAAAGTGACAATCAAAAGCGTGGCTTGGATTTTCCCTCGGCGCTAACATGCCAGAGATATTTACAGTCTGAAACCGCTCTTAATTTTGTATGACAGTGTGTTTTACGAATAGTTTCCCCAACAACAGTGAGTTATTACCGTAGTAAAGTCTCGCCAAGGCGAACGCTAAAAAAAAAAGACTATGAACTTGTTTGTATGATGCAGTCTTCCCTCAGCGATACATTAAATCTGGCCCCCAGCTTCATGAATTACCTGTATTATATTCAATATTTCTTCTACAGCAATTTACACTACACACAACAATCCCACTGCTCGGTGATGCATCCCGTATTCCCCCGGTGAGATTCCTCCTCCATCGTTTCTACGTGCAGACTGCTCTCCATGTTACAAACAAGTGCTGCTTCATGTGGTGATTTCTTCCTCTGGGGGCACGTCTTCATACACACTCACAGTTAACAGCATGAGAGAAACACTGGATTTAAAGTTCGAACCTGGAGGGAAATGCTGACTCGGTATTATAATGCGGAGAAGCTATTTTCTGCCATTAGTCAGACTTTGCTCCACGTTATAGAAACGGAGAATAATCGAGTCCTATATGCAAAGCTTGTAAACAGCCAATTTTGGGACTTCCTAAGCAGTTGCCTAGGGAGGAGAGGGGGAGTGGGACAGCACGCCCCCACCCCCCCTTCCACGGCTCACCATCACACTGCAGTGCTAAAAGGCCTGATAGTACTCATAGTATTAAGAAAACAAATCGTACAAAGTGTACGCAGTGCTCATGGACGAGCAAACCACGAGGAGGAGGGGCAAAATAAGGTATTTCCATAACGCTTCTCAATATCATAAGGAGAAGTAGAGAAGCAGCACACAAGAAGAGTGATTGGGTGAACAAAATAGGTCTGGAAAAATAGTTTGGCTTCCTGCAGAACCTTTCTTACTTCTCTTCGTAGTGCTGCTTCCCTGAGATGAATAGAAACATTTCCCCTAATAAATCACTGCTGTGTGAACGTGATGATCTTCGGGTACGTTTTGCAACATATTTCAGCTGAAATTGTAACATCTACTACAGTCTAGTGTGTGTGTAATTAGAGTATCCCTTTTAGAATGTTATTTTTGTTTATACACGTTGCTCTCGAACTTTTATTGATTCACACAGCGATCACGCCCCCACATTTATTACAGTCTGAGGTTTTGCATACGGTCGGATGAGCGGATGAGTCTTTGATGATGATGCCACTTTACTGTCTGCTTGGTTTCCTTAGGCATCATTTAACATCCTTATCAGTGGTCTGTGCATTAACTTTTCCCTCACTCCTCGTGGGATTGTCAGGAAGTGAGACTGAAACGAGCAAATGAACATCTGTAAATCGACACACAGCTGCTGCACCCTAAATTTAGAACTGGGTACATCTGTACAGATGTACATGTATGAACTTAGTTTGATGCTGAGAAATCTAGCGTCACAGTAGTTCACATTACTCTATACTTTACTTACTGTAAAAGGGGCGGGGCTTGTTCCAGATATGTAATGACTTGCAAAATATACAGATGTAGAGATGAACTCCTGAGAGAAAATGAAACAAAATGTGTTGGTACTGCCAACAAGTACAGTGAATTAACTAAACCATCAATATGAATAATAAAAGAAATAAAAAATTAATATTTGTGAAGATAATAGCCCAGTCTATTATGACAAATATAAATAATAAGAATCACACAGCACATGAAATGAGCTTTTAGCTTTATCTGGTGCAGTATTTGTATTGTGCTGTGCTATATTGCCAAGCGTACAAAGGATTTGTGGAAGAGGACTGCAGGCAGTGATTAAGTTTATCACTGTCCCGTCATTAAGACACAGCGGGCTCATTAGTATTCAGCGATACAGGATCGTGTTGTTACAGTGAGGCTGGGCAAAGATTTTTAGTCAACAAAATAGGCCTTATTTTCCTCAGGGCTGCAGGAATGGAAATTTGCTCGTACTGTTTTACTTTTGTCGAACAGAAACCACCATAATTTAACACCTTGTAGCGTATAGTTAATAAAATAAAGGTCAAAGTGAAATGTGAAGAGACCATCTTTCACAGAGAGGTATACTTGACCACGTTTTTTGTGCATACTTGCAGTGCATGACATCATATCTGAGGGTTAGCCTTTTTGCACGCTTGGATCTGATAGCTCGACCAACTTTGGACCAAGTCAGCTGTTCCGCCTGTTGCCATGGCCATGTGCTCAGCTTCAAAGTGATCCAGTATTGTGAGATGAAAACAGTCAGTGTTGATCCCGAAGCCCCTGAGCCTGGGAGAGAGAGAGAGAGAGAGAGAGAGCACCAGTTTACTTATCATTAGTGTTGCTCTTCTTTCTGATAGCGTTCGGGGGGGGTAGGGGTGGTCACTCATCTCTCTCTTTACACACGCACACACACACAGATGCGTTTTTATGTGTAGTGAATCAAACCAAAGTGTGCAAGACAAGACGGCTCCGTCACTCTCATCCATTCAGTCGGTACACGGTGTAACGTGTCAGTCCCATTTGATCTGTATTCATATCTACAGCATCCACGCTTACATAACTCAAGCTCCTCCCCCACACAGCTGATTTCATCATTTTAATTTGAGCGCTGCTACATTTAGGCCCCGTTTACACCTTGCTTTAACAGGCGTTCTCATTTATGTGGCTACGTTCGTTACACTCAGATCTGTTCCATAAATTAGATTAATGCAAGGTGCTCGGAAAGAGTTCTGGGATGGGAATGATATCCGATCTGCGCGGCCACATCAAGGCTCCCCGTCTTTACTCTCGTTGTTAATCTCTTTTGTGGAGTTACAACATTGGGATTTGCAATTTGTAGTGCATATATATCTGACACTGGAATATAAACAATGCAAACAGTGCTGGAATGGTCATTATTTTATAAATGGATGATGATGATCCCCAGTGAATCAAGAAGGAAGGATGGGTTTGGTAGCGTAATGGCCTGCCTACTGATATCCACGTAATAAGGATGTATTTTATTGCAAGGTGTAGAATGCGCCATAGATTTGTGGGAAATGTAGAGAAGTAGAATGTAAAACTAATACACAGGAGGAGGTAATGCTACAATTGGTATCTATGGTATCTACGTCCTCGGCACTTGGCTTATAACAACAGTATTCATTCATACACAATGGTCTGTGCCTGCAAAATAAAAAAAAAAAAGCACAGAGAGAAAACAATGGTCCGGGTCGAGCTCTCCTTCATGCTTCATGTATGTAGTTCATCATAATCTAAAATCTTCACTGGAGCCCCAAGCAGCCACACTCACTTCCTCTTCTGCCATTTTGATTAAAGCTGCTTCACATAAAACTTATCCTCATATTCCTCAAATATGCTAAGCAGCGCTAAGAACGCAGGAGGGTTTGAAATGTGGTTCTGTTCACATGTTTGTTGGCTAAGTTAATCAGCCTCTCCGAGTTTTCATCCATTTGTGTGAAGTTGGCAAACAAAACGATCGCAAGTTGCGGTAATATATTCCAAAAAATAAATAAACAAATAAATACACAAGCTGGCCTCGCCGAGATGAAAAACGAAATGTGAGATATCGACCCGAGAAAATGCATAAATGTGCGAAGTAATTTAAAGCTCTGGAAGTGTGAAATCATTTTGAATATTGCACGGTACGGCTGCACGTACTTGAATGTTTACGTGGCCGTGTTTACAGCGTTTTGCACACGCTGGGGGTCAGACTGTGAACTAGCTGTTCTATTCTCTTTCTGCTTGATTCTGTCTGCAGTACCAGGGGACCTCAAGCAGCAGCCAGGGAGGCTCCTGCAATTCTCTGAAAACTCCTCCCTCTCCATAACCTCAGCCAACTTCCACAAAGAGCCCAGATCAATCCTTTGGACTGCAGACTTACTGTACGCGGTCCTGACAGAAGAACGCAGACATCCATACCGATGATTGAAATGAGAGACACAGACTTTTCTTGCTCGGCTGAGTCTGTTCGGTTGCATGCGGAGTGACTGCAAAGTGGATGTTTTCCTCTGTATGTTGCTGTAAAAACTACAGGCGTACGGGGACATTTCGATTCTGTCCAGTGTCTGAGTTTATAGTCCCTGTTTTTTACTTGGTCTTGTTACTCGTTTAAATGGAGTGTGTCTGTGTTTGCACAATGTATTTACAACCTGTTGAGCTGCCAAACTGTTTTTATTTGGTGGTGAAATGGTGCATGAGGTCATGGTTCGGTGGGATATCTTCTCGTTTGTTTGTTTGTTTGTTTGTTTGTTTGTTTCTACTTTTGGAATAAGACGTGTCGTTCTGTCAGTTGGTCACGAGGTGCGGTGACTGTTAATTTCTATACCAAGTACGTGTAAGTGAAATATGTTCCAAAAATAAATAAATATTATTCCATGAAAACAAATACCTGTAGATGTGCATGTGTTCCTCCGACGTCACCGCGTGCTGCAAATGACACGCGACGGCCGCGGCGTTCAATTCTTAATCACAGTTCGTGATTTTTTTTTTCAATAACTGATAATGAGCGACAATGCAAAACTGTGCCAGTCAACAAGTTCACAGTTTTCACATTCCTGTCACTCTGACAAGAACAGGCACACCATGTTCTGAAAACTCTGTGGCTGTGACAAAGTAACCAAAGGAACCGGAGCTCAGCCTGATCTCAAATCACAGAAAAACCTCCTTTGTTTGGCAAACCACGGGTTTTTAAGAATTAAAACAGTCGGGGCTTATTTAGCACAAAGGTGAGTCAATAGTCGTCCGTATTTGACTAGAATGTTTAGAATGGAGAGTCAGGTGCAAGCTGGGAAAATTTAGATTTGTTGTGAGTTTTGCCTTTTATCTGGCATGCTCATGCCCTTCCTTTGATTACATCTAATCAACCCAGGAAACACAGACGCATGCTGATTATCTGACTCAACTCCAATTAAAAGTTTGTCCAGCCAAAATTCTGGGTATTTTCGAAAAAGAAGGATTAAAATTTTAATTGACCAAAAATCTACCCCATGGTTTATTGTTGTAGATTTTGTGGGTACATCATGTTCCGCATAAGGAAAACATTCAACTAAAAGAGAATATTTAAAAGATGGACTAGAATAACAACTCCAAAAAAACAAATGTCCTTCTCCAGTTACTATCACACTTGAAATGCACATCTTCCCTTTGTAAAAAAACACGAATGTGTCGGAAAGAAACATTGAATTCTGTTTCTATGCGACCTTAAATGTGAATCTATGATTTGTTCAATCTGTCACTCTTGGAGAATATATACAATATTAACAACCAAAGACTGGTAGCCGTGACAGGGCGATGGTGGCGGTGTTTCAGATGAATTATGGGTCATTATGCAGAGTGCCACGACAGGGAGCACTCGGTGGTAATCTTATGGTTAACAACCACGACCCTGTTCCACTTGCTCTACCCTCCAATTATGCTGTTACCTGTTTGTGAATATTAATGGACGTCATCCAAAAACGGGGAGGGTGTGTGTGGGTTATCGTCGTGCAGGCAGAGGTGTGTGGGTTGCTCGCTGTAGTCTTGTTTGTTAGCGCCGTGTGACACATTTCCAGTGTATGGGACTGTGATCCATCCATGCTAATGGAACAAATGGTTTAAACATTCTTTTCACACATAAGGTGTTTAATTTACAGGCAAAGTGTAGTTTACATTCACTATAAAACATAATAATTTACTTATTAATAACATAATTTATACAAAGGAACACAGGCAAAAAAGGCATATACAAGGACAGTGTTAAACAAAATACAGAGTGCATATAGACACGTCCGGACTAGGATTCTCTGGAGATGCAGGTTGTCGAGTTGCCGTGCTGTGAAAGCACCAAGCCGAGTTGCTTTTCTCAAGGACAATCTGTGCAAGTTAATGTCTAATCTAAACAGATTCCAGTCCACATTAGAAGTCATTAGAAGACATCAGAAGTCAAATGTTACAAATAGAGGCACATTAGTGTGGCGCTGTGAGTGGGCAAAGATCACACGAAGAGCATAGAGTGCAAACACAAAGGAGGAGAGAAATGAGCCAAGATTTACAGCATCAATATGTTGTACACACTGAAGTATTCATTGTGTTCAAAACATTGATGGCATTCATGGAATTCATTCTGTCTGAGACAGCAGATGAGAGAATACACAACGATTCTGGAAGAAATAAATGAGGAGGAGGAGGAAAAAATGTACCGCACACCAGTAACAAAATATGAAAACCTGATGGGACGAACATCACCGTTTGAGTGTAATTTGTTGCTTTGTGTGTCAAAAAGAAAAAAAACACAGAACAAAGTAATCAGCTGCTACAGGGATTTTTTGTTGGAAGTCTTCCAGCATCTATGATTACACACAGGGTTCCTGCTCGGTGAACAATTAGAGAATATGTTGAAGGACAGTAAGGCTGTTTGTGTGTTATAACTTCAAGCAGGATCACTGATCAAATGTAGGCTGATCTATATCCAGGCTATAACACACACACACACACAGGTAGGGGCCAAATGAAGGGTTTAATGACTGTTTCTTGTCTCAGTGAAGAGGAATTTGTTTGAACGCAGACCTGATTTATGGAGCACGGGATTACGAATGCTGTGCGTAGGCCAAGTGATTTATAAATGATTTGAACTGATGATTGCCACGGTGAATGTCACCCCGTTCACCGATGATTCAGTGGTCGTCAGCCTTCTCAGTGTGACATTTTTACCTCATTTACATGCATCTGATACTTTTCTTTGATATGACCGTAGGCAGGAAGAAGAATCTCTTATTATTGATTTGGCACAATTATGCAAATCGCAACATTTGTCATTTCAGAGACAAAGGAGGACATTTGGAGCAATTAGAAATTAATTATAGATATCTATGAGAATCACATTCCTTCACTCAGTTGATTCGTTGCCGGTGCACCAGGAAACAGACTGTTTAAAGGATCTGGTACTTGGACATATATTTTCCTCCACTAGAAAAGCATTAACATGAATAATAAATTACATAGGTTAGCTCATAATAACCCCAGCCGCTTGCATCAGCTCATGGAGGATCTTCCAGCACATCCAGTCCTATTGGGACATGTAGACCACACAGCAGGTCCTGGGTCTGTTGTCCCTGGAACACCAAAAAAGGCGTGCACACTGAGGGAATAGTTAGCCGCCGTTTAATAAACAGTCGTGTGTATCATTATTTACTGTATATATGATATATAAAAACCGGGTTCTATCTTTTGGACTTTAACCATTTTAACATGCCGGTACTGTATTCATCTGTTGGCCCGATGAGGTCTGTATCCACATTCTGCCCAAATAAAAGAGGAAAACAACAAGAATGCAGGATTAATTTAATCTCTTCTGTATTCTGTCCTCATTAGTCTGGGGCCCAATTATGCCTGTGGAGTGGAGACTAGAAGAACTCTATTTCACACTGTGACAGAACTATTATGTATTAGCAGGTCTTCAAACTGTCTCTGATTTATGATGATAATTATAATTTAAAGATTATTGAGGATAACACTACTAAAATTATGCATCTTATTTTGTCTGGTTAACACCAAAGGTGTCAAAAGTGAACCAAAAAAAAACTAACATCATCTTTATCTTTGCTTTTACAGGGCCATGAGTAATATTTGTCCGATTAACAATTTACCAAATTTCTTGTTATTTATTGTTTATGGTACTAGCTTTTTAGATGATGTGTTTTACTCCAATTTATTCACTCTTCCTCACTCTATGTAATCCTTCACTTCTCCCTGATGAACACATCCTCTATTTAGTGCCATCTAGTGGCTGAAGAAATCATTGCAATATGACAACAATAGTTCTTTTAAATGAGATAAAATATATAAGTATGTGTTATTTATACAAAGTGTAAAAACACACAAGAATAGTCACTTTCCAAGTTTTAAGTATTTGACAACGTATTGTCCCTGACGTATTTCCACTCGCGTTAGTAACATATGACTGCCCAGTGATCACCATACCCTTGAACCTTCATCCTCAGCCCTGACTAGATGTTTATTGTCTTCACACTATGTCTGTGAATATGGTCCAAAACATCCATAATGCCAAATTTCACCCAACAACTAACATCTTTCTATTATCAACGTTATTTAACTAATGCCTAAACATGGCATTTTTAATGCTTAAATATAACCAATAACGAATAATTTTGATCTTGATTTTTCCATTTGTGGCATTGAGGCAACTGAAGCAAGGAGTGTTGGCTGACTCCGAATTGATCAGTGTCAGTGAACATCAGACCTAAAGTCTAAATGTTCGAATATGTGTGTGAACATCATAGAACAAAAACAGAGCCAATCAAGTTTGAAGCCAGTTTCACTTTAAATCAAGTCATGACAACATGAATAAAACACTCATACAAGGCTATCTATGACCAAACAAATAAACATCTGCATTGTCTTTTTAACAAAATAGAATGAAATACTGGAGGTTGAAAAATCATCTGAGTCACTTCATATATATATATATATATATATATATATCAAAATCACCACCGAGCTCCATATGAATTCAATTGCTTTTTCACAACGGATAAACAAACATCGGTGGCATTGACAAATAACAGCACGCAAAATCTCTGATATGTCAGAATGTAAAGCAAAATCTCCCTCATCCATTCAAACTAGAGGATTAATGCTGACTGCAGGGATGTCAGGGTGAGTAATTTTAGTTTTTGAACATGTCACACAACAGTTTCTCCATGGGTGTGTTTCCGATTGTTCTGTGGAAGAACAGCAGCTCGATACGCTCTGAGTTCACAAAACGCAGGGAGGGGAGGAGGAGGAGCAGCTTTCCAAACCTAAACACAAAAAAACAAAACACCAAAATCAGTTCCTGTATGCAACACAAGGAAATCAAACAGACACTACTCACACACAGTGATCCTCTGTTATTGTCTCTTAGTACGGTTGAAGCAGTGAAGTTACCTGGCTGGTTGACTGGGGTAATGTGAGCGAATATGTTGTCCCAGCATCACTTGGGACTGATCCTGCAGGTTCTCCACTTGTTCCGGATCTTTCAGACCACGTGTCTCTGTGGATAGAGAAATAGACATAAAAATCCAGTCAAATACTTAGACGAACTAAGAGTTTACATTTAACAATGTAGCCTTCAACTTTCATGACTATCAGAATGAATATGCTCCATCTATTCCAAAAAGTTGGTATATACAAGTGCTTGGAATCACAAAACACATTACAATTCAACCTCTGGGATCAGGACTGTCCATGGTACCAGACACAGAAATTTATATGAGCTTTCCACATATCTTCATATACTTGGATGATGTAATTATGCATCACAGGTTTTGATAAGAACTACTTTATGATCCTAGATCCGAGCATGTTTTACCTGGCTTGAAGAGCACCACAGCCTTCAGGCAGGCAAACTCGGTGGGGTCAACAGCCAGGGCCTTGAAGCGGCTGAAGACCTCCTGCAGGAGGCGCAGGTCCAGGCTGGTGTAACTATTTTTCCCCTGCATTCCCGGGCAGAGGTCGGGCAGTGACAACAGAGGACAGCTGTCCAGAGGCAGAGACCACTGGATGGCACAGAGCAGGAAGAGCTCACTCCATGCCTCCTCCAGCAGGATCACCTGGTGGGAGATAACAAGGAGTCAACAAGGAGAAATCTCATCCAAATGTCTCCAGATTGTTGTACGTTATACTTATGTGAACGCACCACACAGATAGCAAACTCAGGGTTTAGTTTCATCAATGACCTGGATAATCTGACCTGGTCTCTGAAGGGCAGATTGGAGAACACGGGCAGGTTCTTGGCCCATTTCACCGACATGAAGAGCAGCCGGGCCGACGTCTCGTATACATTTTCTGAACTGGATGGATACAAAGCCATGTGGTACTCTGAGGAGGCTCGCTCCGGCTCGTTACTGGTCACGTCGATGTTCTCATCAACTGAAACACAAAAGACAAAGGATTTGATTAAGGCAACTCACAATCAGCTGTTTGAACTCATAGTCACACAGCACAAACACAGAATCCCTGCTGAACTCTCAAAGTTTGTATCAGGCATTCATCTGCATATTTTTGGCATTTCTATCCTTCTGATACAAATATAAAAAAGCATGTAGAGATCATCAACAAACCTTCCTCACCATCTTCAGGCTCCAGCTTAGCGCAGGTCTCAGCCGTCATGAGGCTGGCCATGAATCTGTGGTTGTTCTGTGGGCTGACGCAGCGTTGGGAGGCGACTGAGGAACTGATGGCCATGGAAGAGGTGATGTGGGGCCATGTGATGACAGAGCCGGACGAAGAGGAGGAGGAGGCAGAGGAGGAGGACGAGGAGGGTTCCCGGGTGGTGGCCAGGTGTTCCTTCTCTGGATCTACATCAATGGAGTCCAGATGGACCTGAGCCGTGCTGCGGGGCTGCCGCTCATTCTGCACTGCTGCAGCCAGGAAAAAAAGGAAAGAAGAAGAAGAATTCATTTTTTGTGCTGTTTCCTTCATTCGTTATCGTGTAGAGTTGAGGGTTGGGTCTCATTCTTTCTTTCCTATTTTACTTCCATTCTTCTTCCATTTATTTCCTTCTCTGTCATTCTGAAACTGATCTGAAACATTAAAATCTCCTAAACTAGGCCAATGAGAGTTTTCATTATGAGTACTTTTACTCAATTGGACACTTAAATGTCAGTATATTTTCTATAAACTTATACCTACTACTACAAGTTCCTATTTTTATTGAATACGATGTCATCCACTCACCGTCCTTATTCATGCCAGCCTGCAGGCACTTCTTCAGCCGACATGCCTGGCACTGGTTGCGGTGAGCTTTATCCACTGGACACATGCCTGTGCCAGCTTGGCATCTGTTAGACCAAAGTGATGCTTTTAAAGGAACAGTTCACTCAAAATAACAACACATTTAAAAGAAAAAAAAAATCACATATTTTATTTTAAAACAACAACTAAAAACAAACATGAATCTCTGGTTTCCATGTACACAAAGAGCTTGATCTGAAATCTTCTTGAACAAGTCAACCTTAACCCCCAAAAGAGTGTTAATAATTATGTGTTGCTGTCGAGTGCCATCTCTAATGTTTCACTTTGGCCTAAAGTCCCACAAAGGAGGAGGAAGCTGTGAATGTTATTATGTTATTATGTGACTTTGGAATGACTTCCTGGGTTTATGTTTCATGTGCGTCCACTCGCTTGTGTTTTTATGTCACTTAAAGATCAAATGTGGAGGCTCCCCTCCATAATTGGTTGAAATGTCGCTAATTACTCACACCACACATTCTGAGCTTGCTGAAAGAAAATTTCATATAATGTGGCCCAGTGATTCAAGTGCATACCTCCACCAAGGCCCAACAGAAGCTCATCGATGACATTGTCTGCATTATATTGAAAATACTTTAAATGACTAAAACAACACAGTAACTCGAAGCCTGTATCTGTGTCTTGCCTGTATATGAGTCTCCTCCTCACACTGCGTTTGAAGAAGCCGCTGCAGCCGTTACAGGCATAGATGCCATAATGTTTCCCGCTGCTGGTGTCACCGCAGACTTTGCAGACCAGCGTAGGGCTCAGGGCTTTTCCTGGAATGGGACTCTTGGCTGCAAGTCAGACATGTTGACACAGGGCAGGTCGGTTAGTGCCATTCAGTCTGCTATTGTTTCACACACGTGCCTGCCATCTGCAGCGCACACAGTTGGTGTGTGGCTTTACTGGATGACAACACAACAAACTAAGGTTTAGTTGTCAAACTATGGTTCAGTGGATGAATATGACAGTCACTTTGGAAATGGAAGGATAAATTGAAAAAATACATAAAGACAAACAGGTCGTCCAGCTGCAACAAATTATTATTTTTGGTAAAGAAGCATTTAATTTAAAACTTAAGCCCTTAAATTTCTTGTTTGTGTTCTTTAAAATTAAGAGAGTGAGTTTTTTAAACTGTTTGATTGACAAATATTATTGTTACTTATCAGTTCTATATCATAAAATATCCAAGTGAGGAGGATGTGCTTTTTATACTTAATACGCGAATCATTGGGAACTTTGGGATCTTGAGAACAATTTAAACAATGTTGGGTAAATGTGGGCTTTAACTTTGCTTCGTGTTGCCCATGGGTGCAGCAAAAGGTTAGAGACTGAATCAATCCAGTCCAGCTTCCAGTGGACTATTAATTATTTTTCTGTCATATTAATCAAATTATTTCAGGCCCATGAACAACAAAAAAGTTGCATGATTTTAGAAGAAAACTTCATGACTTCATATTGATTCTGATGTCTGTTTGTTTGTTTGATTGTATCTTTGTTTGTTTGTTTGTTTGCTGCTGGAGGAGCTCTTACCTCCTCTGCTCTCATCAGCCCCGGCGCTCCCTGAGGACTTGGTAGGGGAGGAGGACGACATCATGGGGATCTTCGGCAGGTGATCCTCCATCATTTTGTTACTTCAAACGTCCTGTGGGGTGGACGATGATTTAAAGCTTTTTATTTGCAGTCTTTGTCCTCTTCTCTGTAGTTCTTTATAATATAAAGTCCGGCAGCAGCACAGAGAATGTCCAAGTTCCTCCTGATGTCTTCAGCAGCCGGTCGAGGAGACGGATGCTGTGCAAAAGTGCAGGATGTGTTGAACGTCCGGAGCTCTGCTTAGCTGTGGAGTTTCTGATGGGCTGCTGGTATTTTGACACTTGTTACACCTCACCCAGTTTTTGGTCCTCCCTCTGCTCCAGCCGGGGGTCTGTCAGTGTCTGTGTGTGCTCCTCAGTGGCAGCTCCTCAAAAGGGAGCCAGAGGGTAAGGGGGTGAGGGGAGGGAGAGGAGATTAACCCCCCAAGCGCTGTGTAAGCAGCATGCCTATTTGTCATCCTCTTAATCTTTACTGTTCATCTACTGGATCAATCAGTCACATTGCCAAAATGTCGGCGCTGCTTGGGCTTGAATCTTCGGTTCAGTTAGTTGTTGAGTCCGGAAAGTCTTCAAGCAAGTGAAAAAAAGTCTTGTTTTAGGAATTTTCTTAAAATGAGTGCAGTGGATTTTGCAAGCTTTTACAAACACCGAACATGAACATAACAGCTCTACGGAAGAGGCGATCAGCCTAGAGAGTCCTTCGAAATGATCAAATACCACATTTAAAAACATTTCAAAGATACAAACATATAAACATATATTAAGGGTTTATCTCAGCATCCTTCTCTGACTCACTTTGGATGCTTGCACTTTCTCATGCAATCTATTTTTGTTTCTCACACTCACTCTGTAAAAAACAAGGTCAGGACAGGGATATGACATTTTTGAGGCCTTATATTTGTTGTTTACAGAGAAAATGTCTGTCCGAAATGTCAAAGATTTTATGAATCCAACATTTGACATTCTGTCCACTGATGGATCCTAATATGTGTGATTTGAGTATTTTCTTCCAGCATGACAGAATTTTCACTAGATTGGAGAATATTTTGCCTCCTTCTTGTACTGGACAACAACAGATCAACAAAGTGGAGTTGTAACTTTAGACTTCTTCCCATCGCATCTCTCCGTGTCTCGGCCTCCTCTGAGAGCAGCCGTCAGTCAGCGCTCCTCTTTGGTATCTGCATTTAAAGGGACGATTACATGAGGTAGACATTATTATATTTACCATCACCTCCAATTTGTATTTCCCCACTCTCCCCTCTTGAATTCCAGCTCTGTCTCCCTCCTGTACTGTATATTTGATCTGTGTGATTGCCTCCCATTCATAATGACCCTCAGTGTTTGCTGAGGAACTGCTCATTAACTTCCATTTCACTCTTTCTGACCAACTAGAGATCATCTGCTTCCGTCTGGCTACCAGCAGAAAAGGTCACTGAGAGAATAATAGAATATTGAATGGCTGATGTTTTCGCTGGTACTAATTTGGTTCATTCATGAAGCTCTCCCAATGCATTATTAAGGAGCTACAATCGCCATACCACAGTACAGGAACCATTTACACAAGCAGCCGTTTAAACTCACACACTCACATATACAAGCACGCCTCCATCCATCTCCTTTCATCTCCCTATGTCAACTTATAAACTTATTCACATACAGTATAACCTGTAAACATCACTGGACCTGTCTGCATTACGATCGGGGTTTTATTTTGAATTTTACTGAAAAGTCCATTAATCTGGATTCATTTTGGGGAAATCTATGGAAAATTATAAAATTGTGTATGGGGTGATCATCTGTTAAATGTCCAGGTTATAAAGCTCTCTTACACTTTGTAATGTTTTAATACATTTGTTTTAATTCTATAAGTTCAAACAGGCGGGACTTGTTAGAAGAAAGAAAGCATTTCTTTAAGCTGTTTATAATATAAAAGATTATTTTTGTTATTATTGGTGTTTATTATACTATTGGCATCTCGAATTATGTGTGGACATAATGAATAATAATTAAATATTATTGAAATATTATTACTATTATTATGGTGGAGACTCCCAGGGGTTTGGCTCAGTTTTGAACTGCAAAACTCTACACATAATGAAAAAGTTCTACATTGTTGTTCAAATCGATGAAATCTGACATTTTCCTGAAAAACGTGATGCCTTTTTTTAAAGAGTAGAAACTTTTTTTTTTGTACGATTTCCAAAAGGCGCTGAAGTCTTAAGAGTATCTAAGACCCAGTGAGACCAGCAGTCCAACGAGCTGTGGGGAACACGGACAAACTGGGGCCGATTTTCAGTCAGGGACAATCAAACCACTTGCGACTTAGTGACAGACTCTCAACAATTTTCACGGTACAGGTTCAGAGCTTTGACTTGGTCTTCTAATACATCTGCACAATGCTTTGATTTGTTGGCTGTTAAGATCCTCCTTAGTCTGTTGAAGCGGTCAACAACACGGGCCTTTGTCTCACCGAACGGTTTAATGTCATTACTTTGACCTTTTGTAGTTTCTTCTGTATTCTTCTTTTGTCCAAAGTAAGTCAGATCCATTTATTTAAACCTCTGTTAGTGATTAACACAATCATCAGACAGAAGTTATCAAAAGCAATAAAATATAAGCTGTAAAACTGAAAAAGTCGAAAGAATGTAAATAAAATGAAAGAGAAAAATGTAAATAAGCAGTAATAATTTCAACAGTCCAAAAATTATTAATTCAGAATAACAATCGACCACAAGTCACTAAATTATGATGAAGCCATGACTGCACAAAGCATAAATCAGTGATTTAATGAACTAATTTGAGAATCAAAGAATAAGAACTTGTCTGCTACATGTTAACAAGTTCAAGCGGTTTTCCGTTCTGGCAGCCTCTATGTTACGTAATGTCAACCTAATTATCTCCAAGTGCTCCCGAACATTTGCATAATGCTCAACCAGGACTTATTTCGCACATTTGATTGCTTCAAGTGACTCATTTTCATCTGAAGAGGAAGCAACCCGCCACGTTTCTGTGTTCACGTTTGACATCTGTGTGTTGGCATCTTGGCCGACTCTTTGTTAATCGTTTTCAGTTTGTTCTTTTTGGACAATAGCCCCTTTGTGCTGAGCTCTAATTGTTCTCAAATCCATTGAATAATGAATGGATGAATGAGTGGTCGTTGGTTGTCTTCATCTGTTTTGTTTTTTTTCCCTAACCTCAAATCGTTCCATCATCGTTCACCTGCTCGGCACCACATTGGTTTGGGTATCCAAATGTACGAAGACGATGCCGTCCGTAATTTCGGGCCTACAAAAACAAGACCTGGCCATAATTGGAAAACAAAGTGGAAAGCAGATAAGCAGATTAGAGTTTGACCACATTTTGTCTGCCGGACACCCGAAGATGGGGGGTAGACACACAATTAGCTCAAAAGATTAAAAGAGCAGTGAAGACACACTGCTTGTGGGCATCTTTAGCCATATGGTGGCTACTCTCTTCATCCTTGGCCACCACACTGTTGACCTCTGGAGGATTTTCCAGTTAATTAGTGTTCTGTAGCTACTTCAAGACCTGGTTGACGTGGCCATGAAGGTTTATGACTTTGTCTGTATTGTAGAATGTTTCCTTTGCTTTGAAATGAAACAAACCATAAGAAATTTAGAGTAAAAATACTTTCTGTCGCTGTGGAATGTTTTTACTCTCAGGATTGTTCCTCTATCTTTGCAGTGAATCTTCCATTCCATAATTTGAAACGTTAAGTTCCTGATTTATTAGTAATTTGACCTGAGGTTTTCTACAATTTTCATCCTCTTTGGATCATTTAGGGAACCAAATTTAACAGCAATATGTGTTGTGATGCTTCACTGTACAACAATTAACATATAAAAATGTAAACTATGAAGCATTATTTCAAAAACAAAAATTAAAACTCAATTGAACATTTAAACTAATCACTACAGGGACAGGACATTTTTCTGTCTGATTGTCTGGCACAATAAAATCGGATGTGGCGTTCGTTTTAAATAAACATAATTTCTTGGATGTGGAGCCACAGTGAGCGTGTCTGAGCGGCCGGTCCATGTATTATGCAGCCGCGCTGTGCTTACATTGCAGTAATGGCGCCTTTCAATATCTCATGAGGAGAAAAAAAGTTTTAAGGAGCAATAATGCTGAATTATTGATTGATATCACCTGTAATATCTTCTCAAATAAGGTGAGTTATGGAAAATTTTAGAAAACTGTCAATCTCAATCCTTAATACCAAACTTCAAGGAGAAGAGTGTTTGTCATCTGTTACAGTTTTAGTTAACAGATTCAACAATTTTGTAACACTGTTGTCCATCTCTCCATGTGGTAGATGGGAAAAAAATCTCTTTGATGAAGCAAAAATATGGTGAAGTTTAAACAAACTTGTGGCAGTATTACAGGGAAAATTGCCAAAGATGTCTGTCAAAGCTCATCAGTGTTTGTTTTTCATTGCATGTCGGTCAGATCTCTTCATCATTTTATAGTATTTGTCCTTCTAATTATCACTTGTGTGACCGTGCTGCAGCTCCTCCAGTGCTCTTGCATTTTGTGGTTATGTTTTATTTTACAACATATTTGATTTCACCCCCTGAGTGTTCAGAAGGTGTTTGTGTGTGTGTGTGTGTGTGTGTGTGTGTCGATAAGCTGCAGCATGCCGTGTTACATCAGGATGAGTTTTAGTTGAAGACTTGCTTACATGAGCAGGCCATAGATTACAGCAAGACAAAGTGATTAGCATGGAGAGGCCTAATATTAGGATTCAAAGGATGATTAGAGGAGCAGTGTTATGTAATCACACAAATGTTTGCATGTGGGAATTGAATATAATGGGAAACAAACCTCCATCAATCCTCAAATTCTTCATTTGGCAAAGCTGCAGCCTCCATTAACATCTGAAAAGGACCAGAAAATACAAGTGCGATAAAGCAGATACGAATGGAAATTAAAATCTCATCAACTTACAATTTGGCTGAGCAGAATCAAACAATTGTATAAATCTTGGAACAATTTTACTATTTGTATTGAGGAAAAATATAAAATTCAAATAAACTATAGTAAGTTGGCAAAGACAAGAAGACACAAGAAGACTGATGATGATGATGATGATGATGATGATGGTGATGATTATTGTTTATGATTAGAATTAAGACTTTTGTTTTGTTGTTTTATTTACTGATCTACTAATCGATTGATAAATACAGCCGTAAAGTGTCACTAACGGGCCACCATCCTAAAGGTGTTGTTGTCGGATGTAGTCTATAAGACGATAACAACGTGATTTAATAGTCAACACCTGCGTCACATGTTCATAGCACAGCTGATTAAATCATCAGCTCACCTGGGCTGAGTAAACCTCAGATATGAGAGGATAAAAGAATACACACACACACACACACACACACACACACAGAGTTTAACTTGGGTCATGAAGGAAACTCAGGGAGGAGTGTTAAATCTGATCTGGTCAGTGCTGACGATGGCAGTGTAGTACGTGAGTGTATGCGTGTGTGTGCGTCATGCGTGCCTGCATGTGTTAGTGTGTGTTATATAACTGTATGATAAAACTGTCTCTGGGATCTGACTGTGGTGGCTGAGCCTCTTACCTGTCTGTCAGGTGATGTGTGTGCCGCTAGATCTTCATCCTCCGCAACAATCAGCTCACTGGACAACAGGAAGACATCAGCACACACATCAGTCCATCAACATTGTTACTTTGTACACAAATAAATCACTATGTACGGAAAACTACACTTTATTGTGTTTTGTCAGCAGCAACAACTTATGCCCTATGATGGAAATATATAATTCTTGGCCGTAGTAGGAAACTGCAACATGACTTGTATTTTTACGTTTTCCAGAGGAAGAATCCTTGTTATCTGAGTGACCTCTTGACCTTTCCGCTTTGTGAAAACTGCCATCCCTACTTTATCCATGTTCCAACATGTAGGTCTCGTTCCTGATCTTTCTGGAGTGTATGATAAAAATTCCCAGGTGAAAATTTCTACGTGAAAAATTCATGGTATCATACAGAACCAAGATACGCCTGAACTTCAATAGTTGCATCTAAATTGGTTTTATTTAACTATTTATTTATTTATTTATTTATTTATTTTTATTCAGACAAAACAGACACAGGGACTGTGAGCAGCTTTATTGTTTTGTGCGCCCCCTAAAATAAATAATAAAAAATATACGATAATAAGATCAAAGGAAAAACATTTTCATCAGCAGCATTTAGGTGTTAAGTGTGAGTGGCCCTCCTAAACAACCTACGAGGCTCTGAGCTGCATCAAGGGGCTCAGCCGAGGTCCAATCTGACGTTTATCTCTCAGGGCCATTCTGCTGATGGCAGCACGATGTCGCTTTAGGAAGCAGCTGTTTACTGTCAGAGATCTAGGTCAGGACAAATTATTCCTCAAATTATCACCTGGACTGCATCTTGGGACATTCGTCTCTCCATGACATCTCTAACGTGGAACAGTGTCAAACTGAAGTCCCCTCAAAAAACAATGAATGAGTAACACCTCTGTAGGGGCGTCACACATTCATTTATTCATTCATTCATAAGATTATGAGAGACCAAAATGTACAGTATAAGGCAGTATTTGTTCAAAATATCGAGAACAGAATCAAACAATAAGTCCCTGTAGCCTGCATATAGTTGATATTATGTTATTGAATAAACATCTGAGCATATGATGGCGCTGGGTTTTGTTTATATTCCTTTAATGATGCTTGTGCTCTGTTTGTTAGATTTGGATGATGAGCTGATGAACGAGTTGCAATGGAGATCATTAGCGTAACAAATGAGCAATACACAATAATGTATAAATTATTTTTGATATGAAATAATAAACTGAAAATATCTTAGACGAATCAGACGGCCTGCAGTGCAGTGAATCAAACTAAGGAGATTTGAATAATCCTTTTGAATGTCAACTCTTGTCAAAGAGTAGGATTAAATATTCCAGGTATTGTGTTATGTACATTATTCATCACTCGTTAACACAAAATGACAAATCAGCTCTGAAATGAGGATAATCTATGAAACAAGGTGATCGAAATTTATAACACACTGGATGTTGGATCACTAAATTAATTGACAAATCTGCTAATAGACAGGAACAACAATTAAATGTCAGCTAATGTTGACTGATGTCTATCAGTTACATAAACACAGCAGGTCAAATGTTACATTTTCACCTGTTGTTGATGATGATGACACCTACAAATTCTTTGCTTTAGTGCCCATAAAGGCACAGAGAGCGGCGGGGATGAGATACGAGTGAGCATCACCACACCTTTAATTTCATAAATTAACTCAATGTCACATATCCAAATTTCCTGTTTGGATCATCCAAGTAAAATAAACTAATTTGGCCCACGTGTGGCAGATGGCTATCACTCAAAGGCTCATTTATCCTGACCACTGCTACAGATTAGTTCAGATGACTTTAGATTAGATTAGAGAAGATTACAGCAAATGAGGTAACTGAACTGACCATTGTTACATTTCTGGAAGATGAACTTCTCCGTTTAACCCTCTGGAACTTTAAAAACTCGACAAAATACATAATTTTTGCTATTTTATTTCACATTAAACTTTAACAGCAAAAAGTCTGGGATGATAATCTGAGAAGACATTATGAAAAATTAAATCTTTAAATTTAAATGATTCTTTTAAATTATTGATAAAAGTAAATTCAATAATGTAATGTTTGCTTAATCTAAAAAAAAAAGAAAAAAATATTGTATGATCATTTCCCTTAGCACATGCAGACAGAAATAAAATATGATATGTTATTGTTTGTGACAGAAACAATGAAGTAAAAAATCTTGGGGTCTCAAGAGGATTTAATAACTACATTTAATACATTTACGTACATAAAAACACGTGTCATTTACATAGGATCCCACTTAGGATTCCCCCCATCCTCCACACACACACACACACGCAGTCACCCCCTCATCCTCCGGCTCATCTAGTGACTGCTGACACAGCCAGCAGTGTAAAGCAGCTCAGCACGTTCGTTAAGGTTTGAGGGGGAGTCGGTCCTGGGACGGGGTGAGGTGGAGGGTGGGCTTGTTGGGGTATAAAGAGTCAGACCAATGGGCAGCTGGGATTACTAGCGGCCCACCATCTGCCATCCAAATGAGAATAATCAGAGTGAGGAAATCACTTGTGCACATGTCAACTTATTCCAAGCAGCAAATAAAACTTTACACAAACTTTCAATTAAACATGACGTACAATGGGTATGTTTACTAATATTTCCTGGTTATTAATATTGTGCTATTTTTCAACATATTAAGAATAAATTACTACCCAACATCCAGCAGAAACCACAGTGAGGGAAAAAATCTTCTACAACTAAAACTCCCACTTTTAATCAGTAAAAGGACAGCAAATAAAATGCATTGAAGTATCCAAAGTAAGTGCGGTGTTTAATTTGATTGTCACATAAAAAACATCTCCAATTTTTATCTTTTCACATCGGGGAGGCAGACAGACGAAAGTAATGAAGAAATAACAAGAAATAAAATAAAGAAAGACGGAGGGAGCGAGAAGGGAACTCATTAGAATCATCCACCGAGGAGCAATTACGGAAATTTAAAAAGTTATTTCATAGACGATCGTTTGACTAATTTGCTCATGAAATCGACGTTTTGAGGCACGACTCAAATTCTGCCAACCAGTACAGTAAAGAGGTGAAAAAAAAGAAAAGAAAGATGTAACCGACGTCGGCTCGGTCCTCACATTTTACCTGTCAAATATTGTGACAACTGGCCCAAAAAGGAGAAAATGGTGGAAAATCTAATATGTGCAAATGGACGTGGCCTAAATGGACTGATGTGCCTAATTTTAAATTGAAAGAAAAATATTTAAAAGGTAAACATTTTTAAGATCATTACATTTTTCTCAGCTGAGATTTCTTAGTCTTAGACGCTCAAAGTTCCATAAATAAACTTTTACCAATAAACCTGCATTCAATTGATCACATGATATTCAGTTAACATGAAGGCTTGTTTCCATCCTACAGTCTGAACCCCCACCAGCACCGCCACCACATCCACGATGACCTGTACCACCGATAATGTTCAGATTTATGTTCACGGCACACAGATGTTACTTCATATGTGTCATACAAACCAAACAACACAGACAGCTTACAGCCGCTAATTCAAGCAGATGCCTCTCCTGGCACACTATTTCGCGCCTTTTACTAATTTGTATTATCTAATCAGCTCAGATGTAATTATAATGATCCACATCCTCTCTTTTATCTTCAAACATCCAAATCCAACTGTCTTTACAGCTTAATCCTGAACAAAGCAGCAGTATGGACATTATGGAGGAACTTCCACCCTGGTTCCTGGTAAGCTGTGTAATAATTCACTAACACGCAGTGGCTTCAGTTAGTACAACAAATGAGTCCATCTGCGGGCAATAAGGGGCGAGCCTGACCCCTTACAGCAGGAGCCCCCTGCCCTCTGAGGTCAGCGCAGGGGTCAGATTATTGTTTTATGTGCAGAGACGCGTCAGTGGGGGATTAGCGTGCGGCGGCACATGTCAGGGAGTGAGAGTGTGCCGGACACATCCGACTTTGTGGAGCTCAGGGCTCTCGTGCTGACACACGACAAACACACTCGGTCAGATCGGCAGCACAGTGAACGGTGCTGCTTTCACCATTCACTCCTTTAGGTTCTGTTGATTTTGAATTCAGTTCATCTGTTTATCCAAAACAGTTTGTTATTGAAAGGCTAGAACATCTGTGCTCATCTCAGTTTATATTATATTATTTATATCAGGAAAATACAGCCAGACAGACGTCCATGTAAGGTCACTAATGTAATGTGCCCCCATGTTCCAAGAAGGACCAATGTTAGAGTCAACTCGGTGAAGTCCTTAACCAAATGTTAACCAGTGGCTTTTAGGTTCCCGAACTTCACTGAACCTTAACCATAGCAGCACCACATTATTAAAATGAAAAAAGAAAAAATATTTGTACTAGTCGTTGCTTCCTCCATATAGTTTCCAGTTCATATTTCTAATGCCGGTTGGATTTCTTTTCAGTCTCCTAGGTCCCCAGAGTTCCCAGAGATTCCTATCCCAGATCTTTCCTCCAGTGTCACAGTCAGGCCAGAATTCCCACTTGCACAAAGGATATCTCGTGATCATGATAGGCAGGTCAATTTTCTGAGCGGAGTCGTGCTGATTTTATAGACCTTGAGCAGGGTCTCTCCTCTCGGGTCGTGTGTCTACTGGCTGGTCTCACTCTGACCTACATAGGGACAAGTTCAGTCACTGCTTTTCTACCCAAGCAGGACTAAGCGGGTGGGTTTCATTCACCCACTCTCACTTAAAGCCACATTCAATCGCACCTGATCTGTTGGTAAGGTTTACTGTTTTGACAGCTATTAACTAAAAATTAATATTACAAATCCTATAGAAGACAATGATATATCAGAAACCCCACACAGAGAGATAGATGATAAGAGCTCATGCTTATCCATTCAGATTACTATGACTATGAAACTACCAAAATTCAAACATTGGTTCTCTTTCTTCCTGTCTGGTTTCCTTATCCTGTATCTGGATGTAAAGTTCTCTTCGTGTGTCTGCCGGTCTCCTCAGTGGGTTTGCAGTCAGTCTTGCCGTGTAATCAGGATGGGAACTCGAGCTGTCCCTCACCAGGTCGCTGTGGCCCCACTCATTATCTTATCTCCCATTGTAACCCGCTGTAATTCCCCCTCTCATGATTGATGATGTCGCTGTCTGATTACACCAAGACAAAACCGGCCTAAGATCACCTTTCCCTCCTGTGGCCAACTCCAACAGCTCCTCCAGCTCTGACTGCTCTGCTGGGGAGGAGAGGGGGGGGACGTGTGGGGTTGATGAGCCGTCATGCATGTCAGGTATTGTCTTTAAACATTAACCAGCACAATGTCACAGCTAGAGAGTCGCAACAATCAGGCAAAAATATGAGTTGTAATTAAACATCAAGAGCGTTACGTTTTTTGGGGGGGTTTTTTTTGAAGAGGATCAAAAACGTTAACAGAGTTCTGTCAGAGGCCTTGGACCTGAAATACTTCATCATCGTGGAGCTATATTGTTTTAATTTTTGGACACTTTCTTACTTTCTTGCTTTTGCACTACACTGACATTAGTGGAAAAAACATCTGGCTCATCCACCCCGTCTGTTTGTTTTGATGCATGATCCATTTGCTGATTACTAAGCATTTTTCTACGACTACTATGACTAATTAAGAGTACTTAAGAGTACTTTTTGAAGCACTGGCAAAGGAATATGAACATGTGATAACAAAAATAATTTTCGTGCTACCAAACAGAAAATATTGGATATATTTGTTACATTTACAGTTATTACCTGTTGATTGCCGTTGGGTGGATCCAGCTAAGGAGATACTGAGTAAATTGTCTGCGACAAAGAGCTTTCGTGTGCTGCAGGAGAAAGAGAAATAAGAATGAGGCAGTATAAAACATTTAGGCAGAAGGCTCCTCTGCTTCAGATCAGGTCCCTGTCCCACCTCGGACAAATCAGATCGGTAACCTGTGCTCTTTTTAGGCGAGACAGTGAGCCTCATCTCTCCATGCGGCAGGTGCAGACAGATGCCTCATTATCCATGCCACAAGGGACAAAACAACCCTGGACCCGATGCCCCCCTTCCGCTGGCGTTTAGTTTCCAATGCACTAACACAAGACAACTTTGGAACGCGGCCGGGTTGGGCTCATCTCTGACCTCAGCGAGCGCAGGTCGCTGGCAGAGTCACATTAAACTTTCAGAGGGCCCAAAGGTCCCCATCAGGAGTGTTAACAGCAGCATTGTCCCTATTCCCCCTGACTCAAAGGGCCAAGTGTAACAAGGCACCTGCAAACCCCCCAGTGGTCACAGCAGGCCCCCTGGGTTCACAGATACAGTGACACCCTACAAATCCACCTACATGTCTTTCTGAGTCTCTGTCTCAGGCGGTGAGACTAAGACAGAAGATCCAAGAGTCTCTGCGAGCGGGTCTCTTCATTGAGTGTAATATGCCTTAGTAATGAGGATGACTACGTTATTTTAATGATAGAAGAAGTTTGTTGCAAATCCTTCTATGAAAATGTAAAAAAATACTTTATTACCAGTAAACATCCTGCAATGAGAATATACATACTATATATAAACACTCTCAAAATTTAGTCAAATATCAAAAGTAAAAGTGCCCGGCTATTGTGCTGCATCTCGTTTGTTTACCATCTGTTTATATTTTCCTCATCTTGTTTTGGGTTTTTTTTACATTAAAAGTCTAAATTGTTCACTGTAAACTAATCTCAGAATGCTGGTTCATGCGAAAATTATCCTGACGTATTGATACATTAAAGTCTACCTGTGGTATCCTTATATCAGTAATGAAAATGGGAAATACCCAAAATTTCTCCAAATTTGGGGCAAAATTGGAGCAATTGACAAGCCAGGTGAAACTGTTTGTGAATTAAAAAAAAAAGAAAAAAAAGTAAATAAATGCAGCTTATTCAGAAATCTGAATGTGGCCCCATAATGAGTCCCCCTGCTGTTAGAATAACACAATGATTATCTGCGATCACTTGATGTCATATTTCAGAAAACAATGAGACACCTGCTGCAGATTTTGTGACATCACTTCAGCATGTTCTAGTTTGGCAAGTGAGCTAGAAAATAAATCTAGCAGTGATTAACCCTCTGGGATTTGTTTTCCCTCCCTACAGTATGTCATCTGTTTTTCTTTATTTGTCAGTTTATAGAATATTTAGTCGTTCATAGAATTCAGGCTCGTTGGTTTTTGTTATTAGTGTGTGTGTGTGTGTGTGTGTTGGGTCTGCAGACTGGACAGTGTTTGGTTTCCATCTCATCCCTGTCTGGTTTATAGATCCTCTGTACCTGTTTCCTCCTCAAACGAGGCACAAGTACTCAGGTGAGGACTTGTTGTGGATTAACTGTTTACTTCTGTAATATGTTAATGTCAATGTGTAACTCATGAAATTACTTATACATTTACGTATAAACAAGAATTTATTTATAAAGATGACATTAAATTGAATGTAAAGACATAAAACAAATAAAACTCAGTCTAACTCATCATACAGTACAACAATATCTGTGTAATGTCCAGTAATATTTTTCCAGCAATATTAGCCCATGGTTGTCTGCAATGGTCCAGTGCATATCTTTCCCCTTGTTCATGTTATTTGTTCGTTTATATGCTGCAGTTCTTTTGATATTTAATTGTATTTATTGTATCTTTTCAATTATTACTATCTATATTTTATTACGTTACGTTTCAATAATTGCTAAATTAAATCTTAATTTTGTATTACCTTTTTTTATTTATTTCTAATTACAGTGTCCTTAGGTAGACTTCTATGACTTTACTTAGCTTTGTTCTGAACAATGAAAAATTTGTAACAGGTATTTTCAACTGCATGATTAATAACATTTTGTTTCTGAAAATAAGAGCAAACCAGCACTACGTTGTCATGATTATCTTCCCATGTGAATATTTCACTATTTTCCCAAAATTAAATATATTCTGTGCTTCTGCCACAGATTTATTCATAAATCTATTAATTCACATTAGGAGGTAAAACCTTGAAAAGCAGCAAATTCCCTTAAAAAATAATTTACAAAATTCCAACTTTTGTTTGATATTTGATTGAATATAATGAAAAGGTAAATAAAAAAAACAAATTCAGAGCCAATTACACATGTAGATGTGTCACCTTAATTAAGTATCAGTAGTGCTCAGCGGCTGATTTTAAAGTGGAGCTGTAACATGTAAATGTTGTGAATGATACTGGAATACTGGAAAATAAAAAACTAATAAGCACCATCAGTATAAATGGAGCCTTTGCTGCCATCTAGAGGTCTTCTGCAGAACCTCCATAACAAAGTGAAAATCAGAACATCACATTATGCAAAATAAACATAAGAGTGCTTTGATTCAGGATTTGAAGAAATCCATTCCTCTCAGTCTGTTCGCTCCTTGAACCGACAGTACAGCAGGTAAATGAACACACAGACATTTACAACAAACTCAATCAGGCCAAAGGACGAAACGCCGTAGTTCACAAACAGGAAGCCGCCAATGGTCGGTCCGATGCTACGAAGCAGAGCCTGAATGGATGCACACAGACCCAGCATGGTGCCTGAAAAAAAGTTAAATCAAAGTCAATTATGATTGAATAATAAGCTTCTTGTACAAATCTAAGAATTTTGAAACAAATTTCATTAAGACTTCACTATTCTTGATTGAACTTGTTAATGAGCATTGTTTGGGGTAAATGAGTAGTTTGTAAATGAACGTTGCATTGTGTGTTTGTGTTTGTTGTGTGGCTGATCTCACCTGTATCAGTGGAAGGGACGCTCTTGGTGAGGATGCTGTCTGTGATGACATTAAACACACTGAGAGAGAACATCATCGGGACGACAATGAAGCAGAACTGGAACACATTCTGCATGTAAGCCTGCAGGGATAAGTTTCAAAACAGAAGTTTAACAGTTATGGAAAAATAACTATTTTGCTATGAATTACTTATGTAAGTCTGATGAAAAAGAAGCGTATACTGGAATTATTTGAAGGAAAAGCTAAAAAAAAAAAACTTGGTGTGAGGTGAAGCCAACAAAAAAACGTGTGTGTGTTTGTGTGCACCAGTGTGTGTGCAAGCACCTGCGCCAATCCTGTAAGAGCTGAGACTCCGATGGAGAGCAGCAGTAGTGACTTCTCAGAGTATCTGGCTGTGAGCCAACCAATCACTCCTCCTTGAATAACCTGAAGGTCCAACATTAAGAATTATTCTCCAGAATCAAATGAGCTCAGCTAGTAGTGGTACAAATAACGTATCTAGAGCAGGTATGGGCAAACTTTTTACTCCGGCCCGTCGAATATTAGTGCCAAATTATATCAAAGACCGCATTCCTTTTGCCTTCTTCCAGCAATGCCCGTTGTTTCAGTTGATCCCACTAGATGGCGCACTCCAGACACAATTGACCTTTCTTGTAGTCTGCTAAATCCTCTAGTTCACCTTTGCGGCAAAGTTGAAGTACAAGGGCAAAGGGCAAAGGGCAAAGGCTCCGAGCCCTTCCATAAAAATGAGTGGACCAAAGAAAAGAAAAGTCGACAGCGAGTGCCGAGTGTTTTAATAAGTGAGTGAGTGGACAAATAAATATTTTTTCACCGAAGTCCGACCAACAGCTGAATGTCTTATTTGCCAAGAAACCGTTGCGGTTTTCAAAGAAGACAACATGAGCCGCCACTTTTCCACCAAGCATGCTAACTAGGCTAGCAAGGAGTCAACGTAAGAACGGGCGGCACGAGACTCCGTCTGAAAGGAGAAGTTCAACTCTCTAGAACTCGATGAGTTTTATACTTCACTAAGCGAAGCCACGTTTCTAAACATTCGGAAGATGGTACAGAGGATTCTGCTGTTGTTTGGTTCTAGCTACGTGTGTGAGCAGACGGTCAGCGTGATGAACATCAACAGAGCCCCGTTAACTGATGGACGCCTCGGATCTGTCGTGAGAATCGCCACAACCAAGCTGACACCAAACTTTGATGCAAAAAGGGTGACCGACAACAATGTAAGTTTCTTTACTTTTTATGAAA
>OMNV01012395.1:0-28673 GCA_900303265.1 Brotula barbata
TGGCCAGATAGAGGGAGGATTAGACAAGAATTAACATCTTACACAGCCGACACACACACACACACACACACAGTCTCATCAGTGTGTGCATATGTAACTGCAGAGACTGTATGCAGGGTTTCTGTGAAGCTAAGGACATCCTATAACATGTCAGGGACACTTTAAAGACTCCAGCTGGTCCTTTTTTCCACTGCAACCTTGTAGCGTAGCCCCCCTCCCCATGAACTCGGTTGGACAGAGAGAGCGTCATCTTGACAGGTTTGACCAGGTCTTCTCTCAAAGTTACAGGGCTGTTTTCCGTGGAATCCTTGAAGCCGCAGATTTGAGGGGTTGAGGTTACATCTTATCTGTTTCAGACAAACAGCGGCTGAGAGCTCGTGAGCTTGCCTGTGAGTTTGTTCTTTCTCTCCTTCCTGCATTGCTTTGATTTGGTTCTTGCTCTGTTATTTGGCTGAGAGTCTGAGTTATTCAGCCACCAACTGGAAAACATCTTTAGCATCTGGGGTTGTGTTTGCTAGATTCTTTCCGTTGTGTTTATTTGCTATACCGCGCTATCTCTTGCACCCATTGCAGTGTTTGTCCACGGCACATGCCGTGGTGTTCCTTCAAAATCATCCAACTGGCGTCCTTACACCCGTTCCACAAAGGAATATTTTGCTTATGAAGTATCTCTTTTGCTTTTCTGGGGTTAAGATGCTGGCTTTCCTCCGATTTAATTAATTTGTCCTGTCATTTTGTCATTTAATTTAAAGACAGTGAAAACAAAAATATTTTGCTCTTCATTTCATCGCCACACATATCTGATCCCCTGTGTGCCCGCTTAAATGGTCAACCCACTGTTCTGACTGAAAACTGAGCAGAGTTAAGATTATAAAATGCATTCAGGTATGATCTACAGCACCAGAAGGAGCCAACAAATATCAAAATTGGCTTAGGAGTACAACTTTGATCTCAAGGGAGCGTTGAATCCGTCCATCTCAAACATTTCTGCGGCTCTCCAACCAGTTCCATCTGTGTCCATGCACACTACCTTAGGGGAAACAACACTCTCGGCTTGGTCTAAGGGTCAATTTTCAGTGATTAATGTTAACCTTATTAACACCCAATACACTCTTTAATGCCTCCACACACAAAACATGCTTGCAATATTCCAGTACGAGCTCTGTCTGAACGTTTTCAACTGACAAGCATAAATGAGTTATGATCCCATCTGGGAAGGATTTTGTTAATAAATGTGCCTATTGTCATGTTATCCTATAAGTACGTGCAGGTACTATAGATTGTTTATTGGTTCTCCCTCATATGATGACAGAGTCTTGAGTTTTTTTGCATTCTACAAACAGACAACATCTGTCACATGGTTACACACAGCTAGATGTTATTCTGATGTAAATCAGCCTGTCGATGCAGTGTGAGCTCTTTTCTTTTTTTTCCTGGACTTACATCAGAAACTAATATAGGCCCAGACTGTTGATAAAATTCTTTGAACAGATTCCTCAACTCGGGTCTGAGAATTTAATCACACTCATTCCTTACTGGCCAAATAAAAGGAATAGTGAAAAGCTTGCAAGTACCCTCCAAATTTGTAATGAAATCACACCAAGTTTGATTTCTATTCTTTATTATTTGTGTTTCCTCGGGTTATTCCTCCCTCCCATTAAAATATGTCTGCTCAGTTATTTACTCCTGCCATTACCCTTAGCCAAGGCTTTAGGCTGTAGACCTTCTGTTGCTGTCCCTTGGCTGCCCCTTTGTCCCAATAGTTGAGATGGTTTCAATGCACAGGACACATTTCATCACGTCACATGCCGTGTTTTCATATCGCAGTATGCGTCATGTGAAATGCCTGTTGGACAGTCAGAAGGTGGTGAAAACGCTTTTCCACCCATCAATTCGGGGGTGCTGCATCATTTCTAACTTTTGGACTCACGAGGCACACCTTCTTCCAGCTCTCTTCTGTCTCTGTGTCCATGCACCGTTATCTGTTTATATCTCTTGCTCGAGCTTACAAACACACAGAGGATGCAGAATTCCTATTAACAATCCAACCATCCGCTCTGCTAAAGTGCCTTTTGCCGTATTTATATAATTAATCGCGTAGAGTTTACAAGGACAATGCCCACACACAAACACACACGCGTTATGCCTTCCTTCCCTTCTTTCTTTCACCCCATCTTCCATTCTACCTGGTCTTTCTATACAAGTACAAACACGGCTACTTACCGGGGAGTACTGCGGCCTCCTAGTTCTCCGGGACTTGTGTCTAGGTTAGCTGCCTTGGTTTTTTGATGGACACAGTAATGAGACACTTCTAATGAGCGAGGCCAGTGGAGGATGAAAAGGGCAAAATAGCTACTCTATTACTTCACACAGTCTCAAAAGATTTAAAGCGCTAGTTTGATTTGTTCTCATTCTGCTGGGAGCCAGTTTGGCTCGTTTGGCACTGGCTTGCAGCCCCGAGAATTCAGAGGAATTTAATACATTAATTCTCCCCATCAGTGACACTCCTCTGGCTGCAGGTGAGGCTGAGATCAGTGTGGATTGGATAGCTCGCATGCTTTGGTTGTCTCAAAAACACCAGTGATGAATTACAGCATTACCGCAATTGCTGGTAGATACCCAATCTGATTGCTTTGATTCTGCAAATAAGCGGTGCCGCGATGTTTATTAGTAGCATGTGGAGTGGACACCTCTCGGGACCAAATCCCTCTTTTGGCAAGCTTGGGTGCAAACCACAGCACAGTGGATTAATGTGACACACGAGCATCCACGGGCTCAGCAAATCTTCACTGCTGTTAAAGGAACAGACCTTTTGAAGTTGTGCCTGAGGAAGACACAAACGGTTATCTAAGCTTTTTGTTCACTTTCTTCATCTTGTTCAATGCTGGACACACGCAGGCATTTTAATGTGTTGATGTGAGTGGTTTGGCGTAATTTGCAGTGACATCATCCAGTGATCATTCGGGTACAAGCCTCTTAGTTATATTCACTTTGTGACCAGGATTTGGGATTGTGAAAGAACGGTTATTTCAACATATTTATGTCTGACCTTGGCACATGTGCTGGGAAAGTGCTGTGAGTTAGGACAATTTGTCCATGTCTTGCAGTTTTACTTCAAAGCGTAGTCCCTTCCCGGCATGTCTCTGTCTGACTAAAGCTTAATTGCCAGTATCAATTACTTCAGTGTTCAGGGTGTTAAAAGAGTGTCAAACCTGAGGAATGAGATGGATGTGTTGCTTTAAGAGAAACATAATTCAAAAGGAGCACAATGGAAATGTCCACATCACATTTTACTATGTGTGCTCAATCCGTATGACACAGATGTCTTGTTTTATGCACTCTATGTCTTTATGTACGGGCAGCTGACATGCTTTGATCTAACGCACTCACACTTGAATGCCTATGTGTGTCTTAAAAAGGCATGATTTGTACCATGGGTAGATGCTACATGTGCAGCGTTACTGTACACCCACAGAGCCGTTTACCAACTTCTTACCACAGCTGAAAGGTGAATATCAGCTTCAAGTTTGTCTTCCTTTTTAGATGTGCGCAATGTCAGTCCTAGCATCTCTCCGTTAGATGTTTGGTCTGTGGACAGCCAGTGCCAAGTGTTCAACAAAGAGGCACATTAACTCAGATGATTCATTCCAGCCACTCTGCAAGCAGCCCTCACCCTGCTGTGAGCTGTTAGCTGCAGTCTCTCTGGGCCAGCATTCTGAAATGGCTCCTGTCAGGAATTTGTTCTGCTTGTTTCACTTTTCAACCAACCACAGCATACAGACCGAGGTTTCTTTGGTCCACTTTTATTAAATTTATCAGTTTTTACGCTTATAAAAAAATCAGAGAAAACTCTTGGAAAATGGTGACGCAGCTCAGGGGTTCAGAGAAGTCATGGAAATGTTTGATAATGATTGTCATTTTGACAACTAGAGTTACAATCTGAGAAGTGAAAACAACGAAGATAACTTTTCATTTCTTGACAGTCTGCGCTCGTATCATCTGGGGAAACCAGGAATTGACCGTCGCTAGGAGTTTTGTGCTCATCAGCACAACGCAGACAAAATTGGCCTCATAACCTCTTAGTAGACTAAAGTAGGCTAAAAAAAGAAACATTCTGCCAGGACGCTCGGGTGCATGCTGATCTTGCAAGTCTGTGATTCTCTTTATTAACTTAAACTTCAGTGATAACTTGAGTCACAATTCTGTCGTAGACGTACAAGGGCTGCCTCCATGGAAAACTTTTGAAATTTAATTGGCAAATAGGTGCAGAAACATGCCATATTCCTGTCCTTAAAGAAATGAGTTTAATCAGAGGAAACATAGCTCTGACTCATTATTGAAATGTTTGCCTTATGACAGAAATAAAGCATTTTAAAGGAGCTGTTCCTTTATTTGCTACTTGTTTGGTTTTTTTCGTCCTGCCTATGGCAGGTCTTTTATGTAGACTGATTTATTGGACCTTATTAAGAGCACTCTATGCCATTATGCTTCAATGACAAGGAACAGAGCAGAAAATACCGTGTACTTTATCTCCACGAAAGCCCATCTTATATTATGGTTATAAATTCAAAACTTCTAAAACTGGTAGTAAAATGAACTTTGATTAAGACATTATATCTATGTAACCAAAGTGTTCTGCCATGGAAAAAGTACATTTTGTTTTCTTAGCTTAAGTAGTTGTGTGACATTTAGCTTATTTTTCTTAACATTGCTTATATTAGGACTTAATTCTCTATCAGATCCATATTTAGCCAAACAAAACATAAATTTGGAATCGTTGTGTTGATTGTTTTAGCACTTGAACTACTGCACTTCCAAATCCCACATTCACTTTAACAAAAATTTGCAGACTGGGCCGATGATGATGATTTTGTTCCCCTGTTCATAAATCAGCATTCTTTTCCCCCTGCTGCTATGCAATCTGATTTTGTTCATGCCAGATAAGAACTAAATGTGGAAATGTCGATAAGTTGACGATTCCGCAGTCGGTAATGTTCCACATCACTATTCTGTAGCTGAGCCATGGTATTTATGAGGTTGCAAAATACCAAACAACAATAAATAAATTCTCTGAATCTGGGCCAAAATTTTACAACACTGCACCCATTTTGTATTTAATTACTTTCACCCGACTGAGTTATGTGAATGAACCAGAGAGCATTTCTTCAATGAATGAACTTTCCTCATGTCCATATGCAATCCATCATCTATATATGTCCCACTGTTATATTTGCGTTAACACAGTGGCAACAAACCATTGATAGAATCGTACATCGTCTAAAAATCGTATTGAATCAATCTGAGAAAAAGCGATAGACCCTTCTGGTAACATATCATTGTCATGTCAACATACATGTTAGGAGTGGTTAGAGTTTACCGTACAGTTCACCACAATAACAAGTGCGTGTGTATGTGCTTCCACACTCAAAGTGCCTCTATTATTTCACAATTACTCCCAGATGCACAGGTGGGACAAACCTGTTGCATATCTCATGTTAACTTCATGAGGTTACTCTGGGCTAAATTCCCATCTTCATCTCATCTTCCTCGATGGAGGTGAGTCATTTAACAACAAAGTCTGTTCTGATATTTTTTCTCATCACACGCCCTTAAATTTTCTGATTTGAGTTTGTTTTAATACGCAAAAGGTTTCCAAAAGACACATGATCTATCTGGAAGCATTCAGGGGAAACATTATAAGTGTGAATTTATAACCAATTATGAAAGGAGAAAAGGAAATTAAAGGGCTACTGTAGTGGATTTTTAAATTACCTCAGATCTTTTTCATGTGTTTTTTGTATACTTACTAATGGTTTGTTAATGCTCAGGTCACATATGCATTTGAAACCTCCCCCCACCCCTCATGTGTGCTGGCAAATCACTTCTATGCAGTCCTGTTTATAGGACAGGAAGCAGAAGTGAATTCAAACTATAAAGTGGATTTAGAAAGTGTCAGTAGCTCCTATTCTTCAGATATAATTAGATTACAATGATAACTGTTAGTCCTGCTGTAGGATGTGGTCAGATAAGTTTATTCTGCTACTGTATCTTGTAGAAAATTCACATGGGTGATGGTTGTCGTAGACCATATGTTAAGTTTTCATCATGCTGAGTATAAATTCTAAAATACTTACACAGGAGGACTCCACAGCTGTTGTGAATCCATTTCTTCAGTCTCAAAGGCATGCCCTCTCTAACCCTGTAGTGATCTGCTGTCAGCTTCCAAAGAAAAGGCTTCAGTCAGAACAACCGGTGGTGAGCAAATGAAGATTGGAATCAGATCTTAGTCGTTAAGAAATTGCCATTTGTGTGCTGCCGGTTTGTTTGTCTGTACAAACCACATACCAAGGCTCTGCACTGCAGATGTGTCGTGGAGAGAAAAAAAACAATGGTTGGACGCATGAATTTCTCAAATGCTCCCTAAACTATCGTCCTTTCCTTCCAACACACTGTGGAAAATATACAGTGCAAAAGAGGGACAGATAGTAGGCCAGCTGTCATATGTCTGATAGCAGGAGGTGTGCGAGTGCCAGGAACCACAATGTTGGCTTCACTGCAATGTTGCTCAGTATAAGAGATTTCCGTTAAGACAAATCAAATCTCCCCCTCTGGGACAGTGGTTTTGGAAGAGTTTAAACACAGAAAACAGTTGTTGGTTTGCCCAAACAATATTTTATCAACATGCATGGAATTAGCAATGTAGAAATGTGTAAATGGCAGGTGGTTCAAGGGAAGTAAACACTTTGCAGTATAGTTTACCTTATGACTTACCGAACGTCTGAGCAGCGCTACTCCTAATGTCCCAAGTCTTTTATAAAGGAAGGCAATGCTGTAATTATCAGTTGTGAGGTTGCATGTGTTAGTGTGGAGTTTATTTGGCAAGCCTAAGTTCCATGCAAACAGTTCCATCAAATCACAGGTATTTAATTATTCTGTAAAAGACCAATTATTGAACAACCGCAGTGTAGGCTCATTCAAATGACACATTAATCACCAGCTGTAACTGAAATAAAACTGAACACTTTAAAGTCACAGAGAGGAATTGTAAAAAGGGTCATTAACACAGGGAAAAACAACTAAAACTGCTGGTTTTGGTTAGATTGAGTGAACAGGTTCTGTCTGAAAATCCAACCTTTGTGCCATTATTCACTATAACACATCCGTTCTAAGACAATATAACATCTCCACAAGACAGTTGATAAACATGTCACATCCTGTATTCCTGGCCAACACTCAAAATGTGACAAAATGGCACAACCAAGCCAAACATCCTGAGGGTGCATATGGCCTTTTCTGCCTGTCAGTTCATGTTTGGTGGACTATGTCACCTTATCTAAATAAATTGGAATTGAAGAAGTCAATGTCACCGGACTGTCTTTGGCTGTGTTGTGATATGAAAACGCCATCAATTGGGATGAATTAGCGATGCCAGTTCTGCTCACTCGTTTCCTGTGTGGAACCAAAATTAGGTAAGCTTGATATGTTACCATTTCATCGATGGATTAGCTGTGGCTGCATGAGTGACATTGACTCAACATTAACCACATTTAACCCTGAATCTAAATCAAGAGATTAATAGTTGTGTCCTCGCTGTAGAAGGGGACAAACTGTTGTCCAAAGGACCCCGACCAAAATGTTGCTTTGAAAAGTCCTTAAATTTCAGCCAAACAAGGTCATTTTCACACATTTTTATCCATTTGTTGTATATTTCTCCTCAAATTTAACTGCAATTACCTTGGCAAAAATAATTCAACAATAAGTTCATTTATCACTGGATGGAAATTGATCCATATGTAATCTGTGTTAGGCATAAGGAGCGGTGAGCAGCTACCCTGCTGCACCCAGGGCACAGCTCCAGGTCTCTAGTGTACCGCTTTGGTCAAAGAAAATGGCAGAGCTAACACACACTTTTGAAGATGGGGGAAAACCACCACAGGGAGTGAAACCACACAAACACAGAGAGAACATGTAAAACTCTCACACAGAAGGCCAGGCAAAGCAAAGGATTCAAACCAAGGACTTTCCTGTGTTGTTGGGTAAGAGTGCTAACTATTGTGTTACCCAACATGTCACTTTGAAATGATTCCCACACAGCTACAACATTTGCACTCATTTATCTACGTAGCCCGTGCCGTCATAAATAAACTGGATTACAATCAGTGTGACTCAAGCAAAAAACATTGCTTTCTTGTGATCTAAAATCAGCCATTAAAGCTTGGACCACCCAGGAGTTTGTGTTGGATGACCCCATAGACATTTATCCATCTGTAGCTATGATGCCTGATGTTTTTCGGCCTATCTGCGTCACTAATGTGGCAAAGTAGTGCTGCAAATGAGACACATTTAAACAATCTTTTTCAGTCCACACATGGTCCTACTGATCACCAGTATGTGTTTAATGAGTGAAATTAGACCCAAGTGTGGACAACATAATTGAATCTTCTGTAACAGTGTATTGACTTCACTGTTAAAAACATAAAATCAAGATGGCAGTTCCCAATGGGCCATTGCCTGAAATCTTGTTCCCAACATGTGTGAACTGTAAGTATAAAAAACACAAATATTCAGATAGGCGGGATTGATTAAGACGGTGTTTGTTTGCAGGCTGAAATCAACCCACAGGTCAGTAAACAGGATCTAAAATGCAGAGTACATACAGTTTAAACCAGTACCAGAGCAGAGCAGGACCACCTGGTGTGGGTATGTTCTCTTGCCCCTCTCACCCTTGCAGTTACACGATGGACAATAGCTGTGACAACCATGTGCTCCTTCAAACCTGAAATACCTAGTTAGGCAAATACATCTACATATCTACATGCTGACACGCTTGTCCTTTCCTGGTCTTGTGTTCTCACATAAATAACTTGGATGCTTGAATGCTGACCTACCATTTTTCCCCACTATGATGAAGGATGACCTCATAGTGTCATTTTAGGCAGTAATCAATATGGAAGTAGCTGGAAAAATCATCCTGAATGCAAAGAAAACCTATAAATACTGACAACTCCGCTTACAAATAAACGACCAAATACCAAAAAAACAACATTTTGGTTCACATTACATTGACTGACTAAGCACATCCTTTGAGCTATGTGGGGAAAAACACCATAGCAAGAACTGACCGGAGTGCATGTAGGAAAGGACCCATCAAGAGGCAAACAGGACCCAGGACAGCTCCAGGGTCACTACAGCGTGGACAAATGGGACACAAAACAGGTCCTTAAAAGGCAGTGATTGGGTGTGACACAGGGAGGGATCCTTGTTGGTGGGTAGGTGTGTATGTCGAGTGGATAGGAATGACAAAAAAAATATAAAATGCCGACAAAAAATAATACTTCAATTCACACGATGGCCTGTAGTGGTTTGTGTTTAACTGGTATAGATATACCACACCATATATAGTATTTATCAATACTTCTTCATTATCTTTTTGTCATGTGGCACTAGTAAGTGTTTTCTTGAGCAAAGAGGACCTGTACATGCCCAAAAAACTGTTTTTGTAAGTTTAAGGCTGACCGGACTTATTATTTCCTCCATGCGGTCCCACATTGTTTTAGCAACAGTACTAAAAACCCTGATGATGAAGTAAAAGTTCAAATCTTCTTAACGGGGGTTTTAAAGGCACCAACATCCATCACATCACAAACACTAAGGGAAAACTGGGGCGAACCCCACACACATTCCCTGAATTTTGAAATTGTCATGATGATAACTATGACAATCATGAGCAAATCTAATTCATAAGACAAGTCAGGTCTCTGGGCAGCATGGGCCTGATTTGTTAGCATGGACCCAATGAACCTAATGCACTCCATGAAGTCTTGTAAGTGCGGCACAGTCACATGATTGGATCCTAAGGAAGGAAAACTGGAGCAGACTAACGCTCCTCTGCCGTGCCGAGCCGAGACAGGAAATCCTTCTTTTGATTGTGAAAAGTAGGAGCAGAGTTGAGAACAATCACTCCATCCTGGTCCTGCACCTGAGTGCTAAGCTGTGGAGCCAATGGATTGGACACACACACACAGACACACAAACACACAGTTACATTGAATTATATTGTTGATAATTAGATACAGCACAGTGGAATTTTCTGCGTATTCTTCATTTTGAGCCTTGCAGGATTTATTTTCTTCTCCTGAAGGCAAAACCTGCTTGGCTTTAAATTAAATATTCAATCCTAATGATTGCGATCATTATCATTTGACATCTTGACAGTTCAAGCTTGAACCAAAGAAAAGAAAAACAATGAAATATTTTTATTTCCTGGAAATCCACTCTCATATCATCTTAGGAAGCCAGCCATTGATTTCTATGAAATGTTGTCCAGTGATTCCCTATCCTCTGTTGATTGCATTATACTTTGATTCGTGTGCAAACAAAGTTATAATGCCATTGTAGTTTGCTGTCTGTAACGTTAGTATCTATCAGTTGGCTTCACTATTCAAAAACAAAGATTTTCTTCTCTTTCAACTGAAGATGTAAGTATTTTTTAATTTCTTCTTTACACAACTGCACCCTGTTAGCGCTTATATTTTCACATATATTGTGATTAGCCCATTGCAGCCCATAGCTATAATATGCCCAAAGGCCACTAGAGTTGATTCTTGCAGTATGTTCACACCACACTGGCTGCTGGAGTATAGACAGTAAAGCTGTGCAATTCAAACATTCTCAGCACATTTACAGTCACTGCTTGTTATTGCCCTGCACAGCACATGCAGTTTTTTTGCTTTTCCCATCAGATCAAATAAGTGTAAAATGTATATTAAATACATTTTCAGTCACGCTAGTGAACTAGAGCAGACAGTAATACCTTATAACAGCCCTCGCCTAATGGCCACACTCAGAGGACAGGACTCACAGTACTTGCTAATAAACACATGAACATCTTTGACATGTGTTTTGAATTATTGCCCTACCAACACATGCAAGAGTCATTATACATGATCTTTGTGGTCCTACAGTTCCTATTGTCTCAATTGTGTTATGATTTAATGACACAAACCAGGTTTTCTTAAAAGAATATAACTTTGTAATTCTGGCCTGAGCTCGCTGGTCCCGCTGGATTCAGCTGTTAGTTATTCCAGAACAACTGGAGCCATTTTTTCTTCCTCCCTTTCTTTTGTTTCTGTTGTTGTTCTTTGCACACACGAGGCTACCTTGTCCAAGATCCAGAACAAGCACCCGAGGAGTAAATCTGGATTGAGGCCAAATCTTTGGCGAGAAAGAAGTTGGGTGGGGGGTGGGGGTTAGGGGTGTCCATGGTGCTATGGCTCCCTGAAATAAGGCTTCCAACTGTAATACCTCATCAGAATGAAAACAATTGGAATTATCGCTTAATTACGCCCATAAAGCTTTTTTATTTCATTTTCTGCTTGGACTTTATCTGGAGCTGTTACAGTACATTCACATTTCAACGTGTGCCCAGTCACTGCTTCAGCCTAGGGCAGAGGTCCATGCCAAGGATTTGAGGATTTCTGTCTGGGTCACCGATGATGTCAGTGTTGAGGAATGTTGGTCTAATGAATGGGTGCATTGTGTAGAAATGTTGTTATAAGCTGTACAATTCAAAAATGATGGCTAAAGATTGTTTTATCCAGTGGCCCAAGTGTTGGGAGAGGATAAAATGTCGTCTTGTATCTGTTGTGTGTTCCAGGTGTTGGACCAGGAGGCCTTGGACCAGGAGGTGCTGGACCAGGAGGCTATGGACTAGGAGGCCCTGGAACAGGATTCTTTCCAGGTAACACACGGTCCAATGAATGTTTGGACAGATTTAACCAAAATAATTCTGCCTTCAGCCAGAACAAACAAAGTGTGTTTGTTTTCACCAGTATTGCAGTGAACTCATACTACTGTAGACCAGAAGCTTTTCTTAAACAAATCACAAAATTAATCTACCTGTCAGGCCAAAATTAACATGAATCTAAAACCCAAGATGCCCCGGTGTATATTAAAAAAACCAAACAAATTTTATAAAAAATCTGCAAAACTTTTCACAGCTGCTAAGCAGTTTGAAATGACCTCATCTTCCAATGGTCCAAAACTGCTCAATGTCTCTTATTTATCTCTTTCCTTACTTACATATATAGCACTTTTCTGATGCAAGTTTCTCCCAAACATAAACACAAACATAATGCACATGAACAGTTTTTCAGATTGATTGTCAAGTTGCACATGAATTTCCATACACAAGTAAATGTGTGGTTTTAATTTGTAGTTCATTTCATTTTGGCCGGTGCTGTGTAATCGTGTTGTATTGCACTTTCCATCCCCAAGAAAACAGTATAAAAAAAGAGGATTGGGCCAGATTACCATTTTCATGATTCAAGTGTTTACTTGGTTTCTGCACAACTATTTGAATATTCAGCTACCAAAACAGTTACATTTGTAACCAATAAGAACAAGAAATAGTCCCTGTTTTCATCATGTCCAACACACAACAGCATTTCATCCATAACAAAAGCTTGTACACACACCAGAGGCATTAATGAACTACATGTGCTGTCTGAGAAATTTAGGTAACATTGGACAGGTGATTCCCTTTTGACAGATCCGCTCCCACATAGTGTAAATGGTTCTGCAAATCTCCAACCTGTCAGATGTATCTCTTTATCTTGAATTTTGACGCTGCATTCTACTTGTTGATGCGTGACAGTAAGTTACACAATACATGATACTGCTACAAACATCTGGACCTTTTTACTCATCTTCAAATACTCAGACAGCAAGGGCGAGTCAACAGCTTCTCCTGATCTCTTCAGATAAAGTAACATAAATAGCTAGTGTGATGAAGTGTCGAGACCAATAAAGTGTCCACTTTATCAGAACATGTAAGCGTACCATAACTGTGATTTTTACTTTCCCAGGGACCGGTGTGGGAGCCTATAAGCCAGCGAAACCTGCAGGTGAGTAGATTTACAGCTCTCCTTGTCAAACAATACAAAAAGCCAAATCACGTTTATCCCAAGACATCAGTATGTCACTGTGTTGGATATAAGAAGGTATTATCATCAGAGGTTTTTCATTTTAATTTATCTAGCCTCAACAGTATTGTACCAGTAATAAGTCACTTAAAAACTGAACTGATGGATTTAGGTTGTTTATATGAATCAAATGGGCTTGGGTACATTTGTCCATGTTTTTGTTATTGTACAGCCTCTCTGTTGCTGTTTTCTGTCATTTATGACAGATAATTACTGTATATGCCGTCTGATCTTCAGCATAAGAGACATTCATTGCATGCATGTTTGGCTCTGCATGCATGGTCCACGAAAGCAACAGTGCACCAACCAGGACCAGAGGGTCTGGGGTGGTGCTCTCCACACTTACGTCTGTTTTTTACATAGTGGAACAGGCTTGGCTTCAGTTTCCATTTGCTGAATATGTTGGACCCTTGGGACAAGTTTTTTTTTTAGCAGACAGCACTGAAGTCACATTGGATGAATGAATGATACCATGGCTATTTTGTAAATTCCACAAACTCCCCATGACATCCTGATAAGAAACCCTCAATGGAGTGCTCTTTGAAAAATATCTCTGTCTCGCCCCCTGATTAATGTAAATGGATTTGGGAAAAATCTTTGAGCCCAAAAAGACCTCCATTTATCGGCAGTTAGGGGGAGTCGCTACCCACAATGTCAAATTTTTCTCAGGTGGGAGGAAATGGCACTGCAGGGCAGCAGGTTGAAAGCAGAAAGAAGGAGTCAATCAGTCTTCATCTGCAAATCCACCCATTCCAACAGACTGCTGCTTTAAAGCTGGATGCACAGCGATTAAACATCTCTGCACCTCGGTGTGATTTACTGTGAGAATAAGGACGAGTTGCTACTGATTTAATGTTTAAAGCAAAGGAACATTCTGTCCCGGTTTACTTTAAGTAAACATCAGAGAATTGGAGTTCCTGGGGTTTGAACCAGAACCTCAAACATGAAGCACACACTCTACCACTGAGCTGCATTTCCACACGTGCGCATAGTTTTAGGGCAATGAAGTTGAACTTAGTCATGTTATCATTATGCACCAGCATGGTTCAGTGTGGATGGGATTGCCCAACACTGACATTAAACGTAACAACAGATGTTTTTTCTCAGTGATCTCGCTTAAACACGAGGAGACATCCACTCCAGTTGTTTATAGACTTAATCGGACTTCAGATGTGGTTATTACAATCACAACAATGATCATTTCAATAATGATGAGGCTTACAATTGCCACGGGCAACACTGTTAATGTATCATGGTTTTGATGTTGTTCACGAAGAGGATGACGAGTACGAGGAGAAGGATGATCACCCTGTATTTATCTCTTTGATTCCGACTGTAGGAGCTTATGGAGGGGGGTATGGCTGGGGCCCAGGGGGTTTAGTACCAGGAATCACAGGAGCAGGTGGCTCAGGCCCTGGAACCGGACTGGGAGCAGGTATGCTGTTTTGTTTTATCTGTGCTACCAACCATCTGTGATGGTTGCCAACATTCAGGCCAAATCTCAGTATCGTTAGGAAAAGGAAGGCCTGTATTGAAAAAATGTTGTAACAACTTTTTATGCAGTTCTTAAAACCACATAAGGACATATGTACTGTACATACTAAGAATACTGCAGGTATTCCATTGTTGACGTATGGAAGTTGTATTCAGACTGAGTGAAAATGGCGGTAAATCCTTGTCTGTTGTATTGTGCAGTATTTTTACATACATGTTGTCAATGTTTTAAAACTTATTTTTTCCCCTATAGGAGACGGCAGAAAGGCCCCTAAACCAGGTAATCTGGATGATTTACATATTTTTCAGATTAGTGATAAATTATGATATAAGCGAAATGTACTGTATATGTGCACGTATAACAGTGCTACTGAATCCAAATCTAAACTTTCTCATCAAAGCATGAACAAATACTTTCCATATTTTCATTTATGACAAACAATTCAAAACCGAGTTTGTTGTTTACCATTTTGCTGCATTGGTTTGAGGAATGAAAGTAAAAGTAGAAGGAAGGAAATAAAATGTGTTGTTATGTGGTACATTAAGTGTGTTGAAGTAGCTCACACATCAACAGAGAAAAAGGAACCTGAACAGATATGGGGCAGTGGTGTGCAGAAACAAACTTTTGATTGGCTGTCACTGAGATTTCCTTATCACGCCCGTGTGTTTTCGTCAGTTTGGCTTGGCGGCGGTCAAACAGTTCCTGACTGGGTGGGACCACACAGAGATTCCACTTCTACACCTCTGCTGCCGCTGCTAGTGATGGCTGGCAGAGTGTAAATTGCCATCAGCGCCTGCTAAACAATGGTGCCATTGCACTGATTAATGTTATTATAATGTTAGACCCATACAATATCTGGAAACCTCCTTGTTGAAATTTAACACAGCCCATCACTCTGATAGTGTATGGTAAATATTTTTCTTCGCTCTACTTAAGTTTCCACTGCACTGGTGCATGAGCAGTGTTTAGCTATCGTGTAATTCCCCATAAGCATTCCTGATATAATCTTGTGTTGATGAAGCTAAGGAACCAAGCAATCCCCTTATAGTCCTGATAAGACGTGCAGCAGGTTACTGAGGGGTCCCTGAGGAGTGCCACACCCTACTCCCTCATCTGACGATAGTTTGAGGAGAGTTATTTTGTGTAAAATAATCTGATATCCAGTGTTATGTGGAAGTTGATTTTGGCTGTTTTTAGCAAAGCATTACTCAGACAGTAATGCTTTGAATTCTACCACTATCGCTACATTATTAGGTATTTTACTACTGTTATTAGTGAGAGTGATTATTAAGACAAAAACCAAGAATTTCATCAGAAGGGGCGAATTGAGCCCAAATTGGCTATTATAATTATTTTCCAAATTAACACTTTAGGGTGAGCTAAGCTTGAATAACTTTTTGAAACAAAAAGAGAGTTATAGTCTCCAAGTGGCTGTTATCCGTTGCCCTTTCCTCAATACTATTTCAATCAATGGTGACTTTACACATGAGATTTCCATTTCAACATAAGGATGTTGGCTGAGGCAATGCAGATGTCAAGAACTTTCTACATATTGAAATAAGTATGAAGTTTCCATTACTTTACAAATATCATTCAACATTTTGCCGGCAGAGAGGCCTCACACAATTGCAAGTTGAATCCATTTGGATCAGTGTGACCATGTTTGGCTTTTGGCTCAGAAAACATGCCAAATGAAATTCTACGCTAGCAGCATACTGAGAAAGTGGTGAAACCTTCTTTGTTAACGTTCTGTACGTAGCGCTCCCACGCAAAAGACACACCAGCCTCACACACGTTTAGTGGAAGCAGCCATTCTTTCTCTGATGAGAGTCAAACTATGACACTGCATTCCTTTGAAACACACCTTGCCTGGCCTTTAATGGAGAACAGCAGCTGGCGATGTGAGTAGCGTGACTGCAAAGAATTGCAGCGTAGCTCATGCAAGACCTTGTAAATGTTACACAAATTGTGAATTCTGTCAACATCCAGCTTTGACAATACACTGAAAGAGGGGAATTTCTCCTCATGAACAGCTGTTGGACACTGTCTCTTTTGCCGCATTCCCTCAGGCAATGGTGGATTCAAACCTAGCTGCCAAAGTTGACTTTTTGCAGACTAGCCTTTTGTCACTTTGAGCCAGCGTGAAGAGGACCAACAAACGTTTCAGCTGTTGCAATTTTACTGCCATAGACAGTTTGTGTTATGGGTAGCAAAGATCGAGTCCACAGCCCATGATGACACATAAAATTCAGCATTACTATACAGTCATCCAGGGCATATGAAAGACGAAATAGGGTCGCATAGGGAATATATCGCATTTAAACATTTATAGATCTTTTCCGCGTGACGTCAAATGTCATACGATACCTTGCTCTGGAGCCACCTCTTTCACCTCCCAAATGACAGTGACTTCCTTGAAAACTAAAGAGATGACTGCCAAATATGTGGAATGTTGATTCATTCAAATAAAAACATAGAACAAATTTATCTTTGGAGTGGGAGAGTTTTAAGAGAGAGAGAGGAACAGTTTGATCACACATAGAGACAGAAAGAGGAGGATGAGATCTAGTAACTGACACTTTTTATTGCGATAGACGACAGTCAACACACAATAACAGCAATCATTCCTTAAAGTAAATTAAATGAAATAATCAACTTTTCACACCGTGTTTTTCTTACGCTGTCTTTTCCCTCTCCCATTCATTTATCACTTTGCAGTTTTTTCATAGTTCAAGATGAGCCCGCATCACCTGGAAGCATTCATCAATAAATGTGTTACATATTGATTTTTAATTGATTCACAGCAACAACTTTGTCAGTTCAAGAGATTTACTCAAATCATATTTCCTCCAAACTGAAGTTAATTGGTGGAGTGGGTCTATACTCCTATACTCCTAATCTCAATCAGCCATGGTAACATTAGAATACTGGAATATTATAGACTATAGAATCACACAAATCTATTACATGAAAAATACCGTGAGAAAAGACGAGATAAAATCATACATTTCAAGCAACAATATGATATTTAAAATGATGGATTACATTTGTCAGTGTATGAGCATCTCTCAGCAGTTTTCTGTAATCGATGAGACCACATGAATTCCAGGATGGCGGGCAAATCTGCAGTCCAAATGTCTGATGTGGCAGAAGCTTTCACAGCTTTTTCCCTTTTTAAGACATTTTTTGACCCAATGTGTCGGTCTGTGTAAATCATAATAAATTATAACATTCTGGCCATGCTGGATATTAGACTACGAGTATATTTTCCTTGGGATTGCTTCCTGCTAGGAAAGCATTTGCAGAACTTGCAGGATTAACTTAAAAAAAGGAGGGAAGGATAGATAACTGGAATGATAGAGAAGGCAGGATACAGAAGAGACCATTGAAGCATAGTGGAAGAACGAATACGCATACACCACACACGCACGCACGCACACACGTACAGCACATAGAGACCTTCATCGAAGTAACATATCTGCACGGAGATGTTGCTGAAAGAGAGGAGCAGACTGATAGATTGAGGGGAGGATGCTAAGCCAAAAGAAGATGAGCTTGGAGGAGGTCTCGTCTGCTGAAGCACATGTGGTTTTCATTAGTGGAGCTCAGTGCTGTCAGACACTGGAAAGCTGCAAATGTGCATGACAGGGAGTGTGTGCATATATGCAAATATGTTTATAAGCCTCATATGGACATATAAATGCGCACACATGTACAGATGCACTCACACACACATAATCGCTGGGCAGCTTCAAACATTTCAAAAGCCCCGACATCGCACTCATCCCACGCAATATACATACACTCGCAGCCAGCATTCACCCTGTTTGTTGTCACTGCAAATGCCTGTTGATTCTCTGATAATCATTGTTCGTTGATGTCACCAGATGATGTCAATCTCATGAGCTCAGCGGCAGGTCTAACACGATGACAGAATTCCTCCTCCAAATGAAGATAAGAGCTTTATTCATTTATAATGGAGATGAATCTGAGTGTGGTCTTTCCCACAATTAACAGATATTGCCATTTTTTGTCAAACAGCTCTTCAGCTTTTCATCACCAACCTGCTATGTGTCATGTTTGTGCGGTCATTCACAAGTGACCGCACAAACATGACGCATAGCCGCACTATTTTTTTTCCCCGTGTTCACTGTGTAAGTTGATGAGCCATCCCTTGGCATGTTCTCACAACCTCTCCCCTGCTCTGTGTGCCAGTGGGTCTGGAGCATGGACCCAGTCTCTCTGTCCATCTGGCAGCGCAGACTAAGTTTTGTTTATACAGCAATGGAGAAATTTCTCGCTCTTATTTCCCAAAGAGTCCATGAAGTCAGATAATCACTCAAACAGCCTTGTTGCAATCAGTAGACTGACAGAAGTCTGACAGATCGGAGGGCTTTTTTGAGGATTTGTGGCCGAGTATTAGTTGAGCTTACACTCATTTGCACTCGTACAAGCATTCTATGAATCATTCTCCCCTGTAGTTTTGTGCTTCAATCGTAGATCCCACGCTGATAATTTTGAAGCTTTAACTTTCATGTAATTCACCCTCGCTTCTCTTAATACAGAACCAGCATCAGCATCCCATGTGTTTGCCATAGCTGCAAACAAATGGAACACTGATGCTGCTACAGTATGATCATACCCCGCGTAATGACAGAGGAACCTGGAAAATGCTTTTGAGGCCGACCAAGGCAACCTGACCTCGATGGTTCAACTTGCATGCTCTGAGACAAATGGACATGTCTTACGTTAGCCTCTTTTCTCAACCCTGAGTTGTCAGAAAGGTATTCAGTGGAATGGCGGATAGATGCATATGTTGACCATCTGCGGGAGGAAACACACTTGGCCAACTTTACATACCACGGTCACGAGCTCCATTTGTTGACCTGTTTTCTAAACCTATGCAAGGTCTGCGCCGCCGATCCTCGTTAAACATAACACATACTGGCCTGAGTCTAGCTGTTCTTTCAAATTGTGATGATTTGATTACACGTTTATGTTATGAACTACTGGAAATATACAGAAATGCTGCCAAGGTTGGCGAGTGTGCCTTCTCTGCATGCTAATACATGTGAGAGTGCAAAGCTTAAATGAGCTTGTTATTAGCGCTTGCTTTGGAATAATCTTTAGACATATTTAGTATTGGCAAATCAACTGTAGCATTCCTGAACAAGTGGATAAAAAGTACACTTGCAGAACAGTGCGGTTGACATGAAAGCTTATAGCACGGTGTGGTCTGCTCTGTATGAGACATAGCATAAATAATGACATCATCACAAATGTGGATATGGCGTAATGCTTGGTGTACGACTTGAATTAGGAGCAGCAGTGGTGTTCTTTGTACAGATGTGGGTGAAACAAGAAATACGTTGATGGCAAAGCAGTGCTGACAGAAACAATCACAAGGACCCTGGTTGAAGCTGGTGAGGTCAGACAGCCACAGACGTCAGTGGGCAGGGCCGCCTGGTTTGGCACAGTGGCAGTGCTTGTAAACCACATAAATGCAATGGCTCTTTTGCCTTTAAGTTGGAGCCATTTGCTCAATTCCCCAGAGAGGATGTGTGTGTTCTGATGCCTGGTGCGTGGGTTGCTGGGACACTTCACCAAACTGTGAGTACTTACCACGTAACAAATATAACACATTGCCTGCATTTCTTGGATGATGTATAGTGTCACCTCTCCAAAATAGTGAAAATGACCGCATACCAATGACCACCCAGCCACCAGAAGGCTAAAGGTCCTGTTTTATGACATACTTTTTGGCCTGGGTGCAATCCCACAATGCAGACTGTCCCTCCTTCTCTGTCAGTCTCTGACAATTGTGCACTTGGGGTCATCTGGCAAAGAGGAACGGCTGAAGCTTTGGGACCTCATTGATAGTGTCAATGACTCCATGGAAAAGGAAAAGTGAAAACAATAAAAGGCTTGCCGCCAAAGTCGGCTGGCTCGCACCAGCCATCAAGACAAAGCGTTTGTGTGTAGCTGCGCGATTGTGTTAATACTTAATTAGTCCAGTATGTGAACAGCTCTGCTTCTCACAACCTAGTGCCTCTGATTGACAGCACAGAGAACCTGGAAGTGACAAGAAGCCACGGAGGTCACAGGAGGGGGAGGAGGAAAGGAAGCAAGGGGAGGTACAATACGTCCACTTGTCTCACGCGATCTGGAATCACTGTAGAAGTGAGCATCATTCTGCTTTCATCCAGCGTGTTGTGCGTCACCGAACAAGAATGCAATCTATCCCTTTACTTGGAACTGCAGCAGTGTGCTAATTTGATACTGATAAAAATCTGGTGTCATGTCATTAAAGGACATAATGATGGGTTTTGCTTTCGAAGCAAAGATTTATATGGGACGGCTGCCAAAGAACGGAATCCACCTGTCACTCAGAGTAAAATATGGACTCTCCGGAGACCTCTGGTAAGCCTTTCAAGATGAAGTTATTATCAGACTTTCCCTTCACATTATAGACAATTACAGCATTTTCACTGGTATGACACTTCAGAAGAATAGGTGAAAGGAATAAATCCATCTTCACTTTAGCGTGTGTTATATTGGCAGTTTGTCCTACGAGGTCTAATCTGACTTAGTTGAATAAAAGATTCTAAAGAAGCAGCGTTATGAAGTTTTTGGTTCTCATTTTTGATTCCTGATGTCGGTGCTCGTAGCATATCTATTGTCTGAGATCCAGGCACATGTGTCATCATCCAACGCCTCCCCTCTCAGCATGCTTACTGCCCAGGTCGCGGCCTGTTGCAAAGTTGCTTCTCTATGTAACTCCAGGGAGACACTGAGCACTGAAGAAAATGAAAACTTATACGAATACGTATCGCTGATGTGTGGGGAAGGGACAGACGCTGAGATTAGGTTTAGTCAGATTTCATTTTCCTGCACAGCATCTGTCTATTCTTGGTAGCACAGTGGTGGACAGGGACGGATGGATTGGATTATTCTCAAACAAGAAATAAAAAAATCAGTAAGTAAAAACAAATAAAGAATATTGCATCTGGCTTTAAAATGACATGAACTGAACTGAAGTCACTGTTGCAGACCACCTGCAATACTTCCACAGACCACCGGTTGAAAACCCCTGCTATACCAGTGCATGCTCTTCATTCATTGCACCATAGATCCACAAAACTGATAAAAACTACAAGACGTCTCCATGGCGCAGGTTTATGCAATCAATAAATTAATAAATAAATAAAAATATCAAGAGCAAAAATCATATCCAAAAAACAAGCAACAGACAGATGTTATCTGAACAGACACTGGACTAAGCCGATTTATCTGTCACTAGAATTTATCTAAATTAAAAGGAACATAATATTTTCAGGTCATAAAGTTACATAGTATGTCTTCAATCTTCTGTAGCGATGTGAAATCACGCTCCTCCGATTAACTCTGGTTTCAACTCGTATGACATTAATACAGAGACCCTCACCCATGTCTTCAGTATAAACAAACATTTGTTTTTAGGCCCACTGCCTGATTTAACATGAGCTAAAACAAAAGCCATGGTGAGAAACAAGTCCCAGAAATTTCCTAGACATTCCAGAGGTTCAGCTCTGTGGTCTGATTTCTGCGCGGCCGCCGTCAGTAATGATGGAACCCTGCCATGGAATTCTTTGCTCCCTTAAATTAAACCCTTCACCAGACCCAGCTGGTTCACAAAGCAGAGAGAAAGGGAGAGGGGGAGGATAAGGTAGGATATGGAGAGGAGCGGGTGGATTTGTCTTCAATTTCTCATGTTTGGCTTCCTCTGTTGCCGCTATTAGCACCTCGGATCCAATGGACGCAACCCCTTTGACACCAGCTGGAGGGGTAAGGAAAACAGCGAGCCGGACGGAGCAAGTGGGAAAGAATACGAGAAAGCAAAAGACAATGTTTTGATTAATGTCCTTGTATTCCTCTGGTTCTGAAGCAGAGGATCACCTTACCTAACCCCAGTGGGAGCGTGAGCAACATGTTTCAGGGGTGAAATTAAAAACAGAACTTTCTGTTCGTGTTGGCTCACATCCACTACTAAGTACTGGATCTGAGTCTGTGAACATGACCGGTGACTGAACAAATGGTCTGGCCAGCTTCATCCCGTGTCATTCATTTTAATACCAACACACAGAGACCTTACTAGTCCAATTTCACACGTCACTCGAATGTCTCTGAAAATAAGACTGCTTCTTTGTCAAAGAAAGTACAGCCTCACATTTACTCCTGTATTTTAAGCGATCATTCTTAAATGATCATCCTCATAGCAGCCATTGCATATGAATCACCACCGTTGGTTCTAATGTGCAATTACTTACTGCCTCACCATCCTAAATTTCAGCATTACAGCCTGCCGATGCACTTGTCATCACACAGCTGTGAAAGCTAGTGGGTTTTTTTTTCTGAATGGAAACTGGCTCTGAAACCATGTTTCTGTCGCACTAAGGCTTTATTCCACTGAAAGGAAACTATGAAGCATCTAAAAACTGCATCATTTACCTTCCATTTTTCCTTGGGCCCCTGTTCTCTCTCCTGTGTAGTATTGGGTTTCCATCCCTTCCTTCTAGTATTTACAGTATTGGCCTTTTGCTGTTGTGCTCTGTGTTTGATCCAGAAGTTGTTGGATTTCCCAAGCAGCCTGTACTGCCTGAAAGGTCGCTGTGAAAATTAGCCACGACACTAGTGCGCAGCAGATATCCTTCAACTTATCAGCAATCAAGTAAATGCTGGGAGCAGCACCAAAGAAAAGCTCTGATTTGATATCAAGGTCACGGTGTGGAGTTTCCACTGTGTGTGGTTCTTGACAACAAACACAATAGTGTGTACTTATAGTAAAGTGTGAGCTAAGGCAGACCTGTTTGTTTGAACTGACACGCAGTAATAATAGTATTCCAACAAAAGCATGCTTGCTTGAGCTGCCAAGTAAGTTGGAGTAAATATAACTAAAGCGGGGGGCTTTTGTATAAAAACTCTGTTCTCCATCTCCTAAATATACAATCAGTGGGAGGATTCCAGAATAACAAAAGGTCCAGAGTTTGTTAGCATGTCCTCTCTCTCTGACCCTGAAAATACAACCCCCCCAGAGCTGTATATTTCACTTGATGCTTTTTATTTTTCGAATGTCTAGTGAGGCAGAACTAAAGAAAGTGATGGTTCAGTTTCTTTTCTCTCACACACACATACACACAAATCTCTCAGGCTGTCTGCCCTGTGTCTGCTTCTTGTGCGCCAATCTCATATCATAGATCAGTGCAGCAGGTGCTGCTTGACCCTGAGCGTTGACTGCCAGGGCTTGGTTGGGTTGTGCACATGTGAGCACAGGTGGGCCAGATGATTGATGAGCGACCAAAGCATTTCCACCATGCTGCCTGTCTGCACGCTCTTCACATTTCTCTCCCATTGACACATCTAATCTCTCTCGTGCACACGTTTCCAGCTCATAAGCTCACACGCAGTGTTGGGAAGGCTGCTTTGAAATGGTATCTTTTTCAGCAACAAGCTACTCATTATTTAAACGAGAGGAGCTACTCGAGAAGTTCCTGTGATAAAGAAAATGTAGCTAATTTCATAGTTAATATTTTAAGAACTATGATAGTGCCTGGTAAAGATGGGCCAGGTTACAGCAAAATGACAAATTACCACTTTTATCAATCACGGAAAATAGTTTTCGTGCCTTTTCAATATCAGGGGAAAACAAGGTAACATTATGATGAATGTGTTTGGATAAGGCTAAATGAGATGACCAGAAGGTGTGATGCATGCTGGGATAGGTTCGTGCCAGTAGTTGCGATTGTAGCAGTGTGTTTGAGCGTTCCATGTGAGGATGTGTGTTTTTAATACATTTTGGAAACAGTTCAATATACTGTAGCTGCACTACTGTCAAGCTACTGAAGCAAATAGATAGCAGTGTGTAAGTCATGGGTTTCAGCAGCGTTCTAATATTACAAATAAGTGATTTTCTTGTCACTTCCAATTTCCTTATCAGAGCATAATTTTCCGTGGTATGTGTGACAAAACGTTAACAATAACTGAGACAAATTCCTTGTGTCAATTTCAGAAAGGCTGGGACGGGATAAGCCTGATTTATGATAGAAGTTATTGCTGTTATTACTTCTGGGGATGGTTGAGAAATCGGTGAGAATCAGCTCGAAGGCTTCGACGAAGATGGATTATCGCAAGGACGCTTAGCTTAGCGTCTGAGCTCTCATTGCTTGCTCAGTGGACTTGCCAAGTCCTTGGCAAGTCCAGTGCCCGAATTTGTTTTGACTAGGTCATGAAATCCCACACTTCCATCCTTCTCCCTGTGTCACTCTCGCTTCCAGCACATTCCTCCATTCTTCCACCTCCTCAGCATCACTGCCTGCACCCCGCAGACTGTTGGACCATCCACCAGTTCTCACCCTCCGATCCGTTCACTCTCTCTCTCTCTCTCTCTCTCTCTCTCTCTCTCTCTCTCTCCTTCTCTCTCTCTTTCTCTTGTTTCTTCCCTTGTTCAGTTTCCCATGCTAACTTGGTCTCACCCACCATACGAGTATTAATGAAAACAAATGGTGGATTAACTCACTGGCAACTTGCAACTTGCAATAAAATTTCAATTTTGTTTTCCAAGAGCATAATTACTTCAACATGTTTGCCTACGATTAAGCTTTTCAACTTACAACTTTTCATTGACATAAGGTAGACAAAAGCAAAAGTAATGTGGATATTGTAGAGAATGGGCACAACTCATGTGGTTTTGTGTTTTGCTTCCACTAGGGGTGTGAATCTCTCTTTTTCAGATATAATGCATTATTTGATATGAAAATTATACATTAAAACAACAAAAGATTAACGATTAGATTTAGCACTGTTTCAATTCAATTTCAAATAAACAATAAAATGTCCTAGTGCTGTTGTTGGAAAGTCTTTCAATATATTTGATATTCTTGTAATATATGTATTTAAAAGACTTTCAAAACACAGTCAACAATTCACAACAGCCCAAATGTCAATTGTAACATTGTAACAAATCCATTCTTTTGTATTAAAAAACCACCAGCTGCCCCACAAAGTGATTCCAGATTTTTGTTCTTGCCAGGCGAAAATTCCATCCCGGTGTGCAAGTTTCCATTTTAATGCTCGATATAATTTCTGTGAGAATAATCTGCATGGAAATTCACACTTTTTGTGTAACATCTTTTAGACTTCTTCTTAACTTCCCACCGTATTACATTTATTTTTTTACATTTAATTAATTCGGGTGTACCTTGTCTGCAACAAATGCTTCCCTGCACACTCAGAAGTCTCTCTCCTCTTTCTACACTTTTTCCCATCTCCCTTCTCTTCTCACATTCCTTGTTATCATCAGTAGGCAGAAATCCAAGCTGTGATGTGACTTCATTCATGTGTAATTCACCACATGGGAGAGAGAGAGACATCCTTTCTTAAGCAATGGTCAGACCAGCCAGCCATAATCAGCACTGTGTTTTTGGTCACAGGAAGAAGCGACTGCTCCCTCTAGTGTTTAGAATGCAGCACAACTATTGTACCTGTTCTATTCTTCATCCTTTCTTTCTTCTGTAATTTGGTGTCATATTCTCTTTCTTTATATGCACACTGTACCCTGATGTGTGTCTGTACTGTGATTTAGGTCTTATGTGAGTGAGACCATGGAAAGGCAAAAATACATGAAGAAGAGCGAGTGTAACCTGAGTATAAAGTGTGCTAGCGTTATAGTATGGTACTACAGCAAAGGAAAGCTCTGTGATTCTGCTGACTGTTTCAGCAAGTCTACCGTTCCCTCTTACAGGGTATGGTAATCTAGGAGCTGGTGGTTACGGAGGAGGAGGATATGTGAATCCTGGAGCTGGAGGTCTAGGAGCTGGAGGTCTAGGAGCTGGAGGTCTAGGCACTGGAGGTCTAGGAGCTGGAGGTCTAGGCGCTGGAGGTTTAGGAGCTGGTGGTCTCGGAGGAGGAGGATATGCGAAACCTGGAGCTGGAGGTCTAGGAGCTGGAGGTCTAGGAGCTGGAGGTCTAGGCGTTGGAGGTCTAGGAGCTGGAGGTCTAGGCGCTGGAGGTTTAGGAGCTGGTGGTCTCGGAGGAGGAGGATATGTGAAACCTGGAGCTGGAGTGGGAGGTGCGCCCTGACATTAATATAATATAGAGTTTCATGCCAGAAATCTTTAAATCCATTCTGTTCTCTATGCTGTCTTCTGTTGACCAGAAAATACCTTATGAATTTTTAAACTACCTCTGTCTGTGGCTCATCTTTTGTCTGATGTAGGTGGTTATGGCGGATATGGAGGAGGTGCTGGGGGCTTCTTCCCAGGGGCTGGTCAGAAGGCTGCAAAAAGAGGTACGGCAGTATTTATACAAATCAATCAAACTTTACAAGCTGTAAATATATATATGAATACAGAACAAAGGCAGCATTATGATTTTCTGTCTAAACTTGCAAATCTTGGTCGTTTCATTCAAGAAGCCATTGCGGCAACTGACATTGTATGTGTCACTTCAGCATTTAGTATATAAAGTATCTCCTTCTGTTGATCACTCCAGTGCAACATGAGTGTGAAATGCTGACTCTTACCCAACCTTCAACAATATTAAGACTCATTGTGCAGCGCACTGCACTGATTGTGTTAAACACTAGACTGAGCATTTTCCGTGTAATCGTTGGCCACCTTCTTGAGGGTGTGAATAGCAAGAACATTATAAATTCATATTCTTAGATGTTATTGCCCTGTTCAGGTGCAGGTGGAGCAGGGTCTCTGTTACCGCAAGGAGGTAAGCTCATGGTTTATTTAGAAACTACTGTAGAGTCTGACACAGAGATTTTTAAGAATTTCATAGATGTGCAGTCCATTTGATAGATACGCATGCTTGCATGTTGAGACAGCCGAACAGAATGTTTCATATTAATGTTACTTACTTAACTTAGCAATAAAAAATATAATTTGGCAAACAAGGTAAATTTTTCACATTGACCTGCAAACCTAAGATAACTAAATTCAGCAACGTGCCTATAATTTTAAATTTGTACTCATCGTAGCAGGAACTGTACTATGGCAGAACCATTTCCTCTGGATTGGTCAGCCAATAACAAAACATCTTTCGCTAAGATCAAACTGTGCTCTCTCCGTGACACACAGAATAATAACTCATTTCACAGTGAGAGCACAGATAAAACAAAACATTCCCCTGCCAAATTTTTTCCTTACCAAATCTCTCAGGCCACATATTTACAGGCAGTGCGCAATGTCTGTCCGGTAAAGTGTGGTGAGTTTAAGATAAAAAAAACAAAACAAAAGTGAAACAGTTTAAACAAATAAACGATGTGTTTTATCTAGCTGCCAAGATCCCTTGCAAATGAAAGCGACAGCTCATTTCCTGCCTGGGAAAGCCAGAAAGCCAGAGAAATGAAGCATTTGATGAGGCAAACCGATGCCATGCATTCTGGCTGCTTCCCCTGATTAGATTGAACGACTGCCACATTACTTTTGATCATTTGGATAATGACAGATTAGTAGGACCCTGTTAGCTGGTCTCAGTCCTAGCAGGGCCGAGCTAATTTTCTGTTTTGTAGTAGCGCAAAGTTCCCTCTTGTGGACTTGACGTGTACAGCTATCCCCACTTGTCCATTTTGTTTCATTACTCTGATGTTCGCACACTCGTTAATGGTTTCTGTGTAAGTGAATGAGTGTGTCCAACCCTAAAACTGAATGCGTTCTGATATTTCCTAGGAGCAGGTAGTGTGCTTGGGGGAGGAGGGAGAGGAACCGGAGCTGCAGTGCCCGCTGGAGGCAAGACACACACGCAAACACACACATACATTAACAGGCTCATCAGCGTAGAAATACGACACACACACAGCACACCATTCAACTCATGTTTGTTGTATTTATTTATAGACGAGTCACTTTTCATCTCTTTTGCAGTGCCAGTTATTCCTCAGACAGGCCTGCCAGGAGGGGGCGCTGGTGTTGCAGGGAAGAAAGCAGCCAAAGTGCCAGGTTTCGTACAGATTGTACAGTACTTACAATAATAACTTATTTTTTTATTATTTTCTGGTGATTTTTGCACCCCAACATAATTGGTCTCTACGCTTGGTGTGTCGCATTTACCTGCAACATCTTCCGTCTTACGTCTTTGCACTGAAATGTTTTAACCAAGATGCAAATGTTCTCTTGTGTGTTGTCATTGGTTGTGGCAGGGGGGGGGGGGGCTGG
>OMNV01012395.1:28693-47460 GCA_900303265.1 Brotula barbata
TGTGGGTGTGCCTGGACTTTACCAAGGGGGTGTGGTACCAGGACAAGGTGCGTCTCTACCCCATAACTACGCTTCACTTTATTTTACAAACACGTCTGTGTGGTATGGCACTATACAGGTCTTTAACAGTGGCTGTGTCCTCATCGTTCCTGCAGGTTTCGGTGGTCGTGGAGTTCTACCTGGGGTGGCCATCGGCACTGGGCTGAATCACAAATCATGTGAGACAAATTTATGCATGGTTGTTGGTTGGAATTTGTGGTCCCTCGCAATATTTGCACCATAACGCTGATCTTCCTTGCCTCCTCCTTCTGTTTGTGTATCATTTGTTGTCATTTTCTATACAGCTGCATTGGGAGGTCAAGGAGGACAAGGAGGAGGTAATTTACTTTATTTCTTTTGCAGATTTCCAAACATGACTCTTTATTGTATTTCAGTACAGCTAGGATTGGACTATCCTCTTAATTTTAAGTGTTGTTCCTCAACTTATACTGCAGGAGGCCGCGGGTATGGTGGACAGATGCAGCCAGGGGTGTTCCATGGATACCCTCTCAGATCACCCAAAGTACAAGGTATATGATGTGGATTAGTATATATCATATACAAGTATATATTCATTATATTTTGATGTAAATTTTGACTTTCAATATAAACTCCATTGAAATTTCCATCATAAGTTTGAAGTTACATGGACTCGTGATTTACTTTCTGCAATCAACTCAAATTGACGCCATTCAAAATGATGGCATTTTGAATCGTAACAACCTCAGACATTGTTGTGTACTTGACAGCCGTTTTAGAATAAAGAGAATTCTTTTTCCTTATCACTCATTAAAATTGTTTTTGTTTTTCTCTAGGTGGCTATGGAGCAAAACCTGGTGGAGGCAAACTTCCTTTTGGTACAAATATGTTTTGATATTTTTGTAATCAATTGTGTTAACCACAGCATCAGCAGTGACAGAGGGTTTACTGATGTGCTACATTCCAATGTCACAGGTTATGGAGGATTTGGTAATGGTGGTGTTGGACTACCAGGGGGGAAAGGCGGCCCTGGGTCAAGGCCTGGATATCCTGTTGGAACCGGTTTGTGTTGTCTTTGATGTGCCCTACATTGATTTGGAGAACAAAGGTGGAAAAATCTAAAAACTATGTAATTCCTTTCTCCAGGTGTGGGAACAGGGGGCGTCTCACCTGCCCAGAGTAAAGCTGCCAAATATGGTATAATAAACATTATCTGGATAATGTTTTTGTGTTGAGACATATAGAAAAGAAAAAGGTTCTGCTATTTGTTTTCAAGTCAAGTCTTGCACTCTTCTTCAGGTTTGGGTGGTGCTGGTGGTGTTGGCGGTAATGGCGGTGTTGGTGGCGTTGGCGGTTTTGGCGGCGTCGGTGGTGGTGGTGGTGTCCCAGGTGCCGTACCTGGGACAGGAGGATTTGGACAATTTCCAGGAGGTATAAAACATGAAAACAGGAAAACAACAAACACATCGTAGCGTCTGCTTTCTTTGCAGTTGGAACAGCAAAATGCTATCTTTTATTTATTTATTATTTCACAGCAGGCTATGGAGCTGCGAGCAAGGCTGCAAAATATGGTGAGAATGTTTTTACATGACGCAACATGTTTGGAACCACATTTTCTGTGATACAAGTATCTTTTGGCATAAAGGTAGCTTATACAGTATGTAGTTCATATTACAAACTGTTAATGATGATATATATGACGTGGATTCTTCTACAGGTGTCCAAGGGGGCGGGGGAGTAGTTCCTGGAGTTGGTCCAGGAGTATTTCCAGGAGTAGCTCCAGGAGTATTTCCAGGAGTAGCTCCAGGAGTAGTTCCAGGAGTACAGGGACTAGGTCCAGGAGGAGCACCATTGGCTGGGGGATACTCAGCAGCAGCCAAAGCTGCTAAATATGGTACATAGACAATTTTAAAGTCGCTTGGTTATGAGCTGTAAAAATGAGCTGCACATGTCCTAACATCCAGTTAAATGCATTATGCTACAGGTTCTCATTTACAACGACTGATATGACATTGATCATTTCTGTCCCATATCACACCTTTGGAGGTTTCCAATCCCTGAATTTGCATCTGTTGAGCAATATTTCTATGATATATCTTGTCTTGAACAGGAGCACTTGCAGGAACAGGAGGACTTGGAGGCACAGGAGGACTAGGGGGAACAGGACTGGGAGGAACAGGAGGACTTGGAGGCGCGAGAGGACTGGGAGGACTCGGAGGAGGTGGAGGATACTCTGCTGCTGCCAAAGCTGCTAAATATGGTAAAGTTGGTAACTTGTGTGTTGCTTTAAAGTAGATTATTAGGTAACATTTTGACTTCTGGATCTTGACTTAAATTGACATGAATTTTGTGCAGGTTTTTTCCTGTACTCAACCGACATGCAGTTGTATGCAATCCATGTGTGGATGTGCTCGTAAAGAAGATTTTCTTAAAATCAAAATAAGACAGTTTTCTTATTTTGCCCAAAGTGCGTTATACGTTTTTTAATCATAGTATTTCCGTCTCTCTATTAACAGGTGCACTTGCAGGCACAGGAGGACTGGGAGGCACTGGGGGACTTGGAGGAACTGGAGGCTTTGCAGGAACAGGAGGGATTGGTGGATTGGGAGCAGGTGGTGGGTATACGGCTGCCAAAGCTGCTAAATACGGTCAGTGCACAGACAGTTTCTGCACGTGTGGTCAAACTTTTTTTTTGCTGTTGTCGAGCGGCCCTCTACTTATACTCCTTTGGACTGATCCTTCAGGAATCCCTTTGTCAGGGGTAGGACCAAGAACAGATGTACTGCCTGGAGCTGGATTACCAGGGCTTCGAGCAGAACAACCGCTGGCCGGAGGATATAACGCAGCCAAAGCTGCTAAATATGGTGTGATAGTCAAAAAATATATACATTTATTGTAATGTTTTCTGATACTTGTGCAAAAATTGGAACAAAGTGATTTTTGTTTTTTATGAACAACTTTGTAAATACATCGTCATCCTGGCGTTTGAGTGCAAGTCACTGCATGTGTATCTCATTTCTATAACATAACATACTGGAATTTCATCAGGCCAAGGTGGAGTGGGCGGACTGGGAGGAGCAGGATTTGGTGGAACAGGAGGAGGACTGCCTGGTGGAGTAGGAACTGGAGGATACTCTGCTGCTGCTAAAGCTGCTAAATATGGTCCATAAAATGAAACCTGTTTAAACAAATACTGTAAAATTTGGAAAAGATGAGTTTGATTACACTGATCATCCTTCATTACAGGTCAAGGTGGTGCAGGGGTAATCCCAGGTGGTGCAGGGGTAATTCCAGGTGGTGCAGGGGTAATCCCAGGGGGTGGTGTAGGTGGACCATCCATACCTGGATATGGATGTAAGCATTCCCCAAAGCTTTTGATTTATGTGGGTTTGGGAAGAGTCATTTCATAAATATTCAAAGATGGTTTTCTAATCTGACCTCTGCTGGATGTTTTCTGTTGCAGCTTTGGCAGCTGGCGTCAAACCTCCAAAATATGGTGAGATGACTTAATCCTAATAAAAACCCAAGTTATAGCAGTATAATAACTTGTATGTTTATGCCATTATCATAGATTTTATCTTTCACTCATTGAATTTAAATATTTATTCACCATTGTTCTCAAAAGGAGTCCAAGGTATAGGAGGAGTTGGGGGAGCTCAGAGATTACCTGATGGTGGATATCAGGGTGAGTGTTTAGATGAGGAAATCTTTGATACTGACACATACTGTATACTTTGCATCTAAAATAAATCTGAAAGAATGTTTAGAAGTTGATGAGCTGCAAGTATTGCAAACCACTAAAACAACATCTAATAAAGCTACCTGACTGTCATTTTACTCAAACTGACCATTCTCAAAGGTCTGTTTTCCAATGTACTGTAGGTGTACAAAAATATACAATATGACGAGCTATGGTGATGTGTGTCATGTGCTATGATTCCTGCCAGGTTATGGACTCAATGTTCCAAAGTATGGTAAGATGTTTTCACTTTTGAAATTTCAACATAGACTGGATCATGTACAGTACATTCTACATACACAGATGATGATGTTAATGATGCTGTAGAGACAGTTACAGTGAATTCAGAACTTGTTGAACACCAACGTAATCTGATTGTCCATGGTAAAGATTTGTACTTTGTTGAAGGTGTAGGACCAGGTGGAGTAGGAGGAACAGGAACTGCTGGTGTTGTACCAGGAGTTGGAGTTGGACAATACTCTGCTGCTGCAAAAGCTGCTAAATATGGTACTAGGAATAAACTTGTATTAAAGGCACAAATTGGTTGGCCACATTATTGATAATGACAAATTTGCAGTATTTTTTTTACTTACATATTGTTATTTTTTCAAGTGAGTCATGCACTGATCAGGTTTGCTGTTTTAGGAGTTTCAGGAGGAACAGGAGCAGGGTTAGGAGGACAAGGAGAGGCAGGAGGAGCTGGAGGTACTGTGTGTGCTATAAGAAGACATTCTTATTTCACAATTATTATTTTTATGTATGAATGTTTACATTGCTGACATGGAAAAAAAAAGTTGGTACTGTTTCCTTGAATGCAGGATATCCAGGCGGTGTGAAACCAGCAAAGTATGGTAATGTGAACATGAATAATGGTTATAGACACATAATTTACAGAATAATACACACTCCAAAACACTCAACATTTGTTTTGTTTTAAACATATACATATATATATATATAAGGTGTGCCTCCAGGTGGGTCAATCACAGGAATTGGAGTGCCATCACCAGCAGCTACACTGCCAGCTACAGGTGGTGGCTTTCCAGATAGTACTGCTGTCTTTGTTCCAGGGGGCACAGGTGTTCCTGCACCTGTAGATTTTTTACCAGGTAAAGCATAATAGTGTGTTTCTATTTTCACTGTTTTCTACAAAGTTTTGTGGGTAAATTTTATTTCACTTTTGACAGGAAAGGATGGACTTCCTAGTGGAACTGTTGCTCCAGGTAAGTGATATCCAAACACTTCCCAGCTTTTCCTTTAAATTTACATATATACACTTTTTGAAACTGTAACATAAAAGAGAAAACATATAAATTACGATCTTAAACTGATACCTGAGAAATATAATATACAAAATTGTTCAAAATTTTCAGAGATATTACAACTTAGCTGAACTAATTTGGATCATTTTTGGCAAAATTTTCTGTTTACTTACCCGTAAGTAAGGAATCATATCGTCTGCAGACTGTTACCCTGAGAGAACAACAGAACATAATTGATGGAACACATCAGAAAGTCTAAAAGCTTTATGTTTTAAAACTGATAACTTAACATAATGTGACCTAGAATAAGATGAGGACCAACAACGTCCATCCATACGCTTACAGAACTGGTATGTCAGGCCAAAAGACGTGAAAAATGCAGAATGCTCAATGAATTTTGCATACAAAAATCTCTTATTATCCCACAGTGACAGACATTACACATTGACCCCAGTGAGGACCTCAGTGACACACTGACAGACAATGTCCTCTCACATCCATTGTCTGTGTCTCCTGTTGCTGCCCTATTATGATGCCATCATTCATTCTGTATTTTTTGTTTCATTTGCATTTGCTTACATTGTATTTGTACTGCTAGTGCTATCAGCCACTGACCACCTCTAGCTTATAGCCTCCCAGCTGTGGCAGTGTGCAGGTCCACTTTATGGCTTCTGTCACTGTTTTTCCCAATCTGCATCTGTCAAGCACACTGTATAAACTGCACCCTGTTGTCTTTTAGCAGGGCCCACGTCTATTGCCCCAGAGGTCCCTCAGCCCAGTAAGACTTGTTTGCATGAATGATCTTTTCATGAAAAAAGTCAAATTAATATTTCTACTGTATTGCTGGACAGCCCAGTCAGTATACGTGAACATGCTTCTTTAACGACACACATAAGAATACCTATCTGGTTTTACATGTTCATTAGAACTCAAAGAGTTCATCAGATTTTCCTTCTTAGTAATTACTAAATAAGCATTACCTTTTACTCCTAAATTTGTTTGTTAGTCCAGGTCGATATTGGTTGGATTATTCAGGGTATAGATGGACATGTTAACACTTAAATTGTTCCATTATTCACGTTAGAGTATTCTACAGTTGTGTAACTACTGAGCATAATGTCACTAGTAGCCAGCTAGTGAGGTAGCTCGCACCTAGCCAAAACTGTAGCAGCAGCTGGATTAAGACATGACTGAATTTAAAAGAAAGGTGCAGCACTCATGTTAAAGACTTTAGAAGAGATAGATATCACAACATATTTAGATGTTCGCAAAAGGAGATATCCAAAAAAGGGGTGAGTCTTATATGTATTGTTTTGTCTTGTACTGGTTATGAGGTATGTTTATAGTGGAAGCTTAAAATTGTATTTGGGTGCCAGCTAATGTTCCATCTGTGACCCAAACGAAACAAAAATGTCACAAAATGATAATGAAGTGTTTATATATAATTTATAACACTTGAAAGATTATAAACTTACTTTCACTTTCATTTATAAATACAGTCCATCTGTACTTAAAATGATCAAACGTGGATTATCATTAGTTTTCTCATTTGCCGCTCATCTTCTGAAATACTGTTTGGACTGTCTTGGAAAGCAGGAATACTTGACTAGTAGTACTATTCTGCTTTATTTGGGGACTGTACGTTCAGGTAGTATTCCCTCATTTTTTCAGCATTACATGGATCTTTTTGTGCTTCAGATACAACACATGTAATGCTGAACAAGATCTTTCACCCTGTCATGTGTCATTTATGGCCACAGCTTGTGTCTTTTCTAATCAATGCTCATCTTTTGCTTCGCACACCATTAAGGTGGCTGTGCTTGTTTTTTTTTCATACTTATCACAATAGCTGTGATTTTTTTTTGATAACTACAAATTATAATTCATGCTGAGTCATCATTCCAAAGGTATCAATGTGTTAATGTTGGAAAATCATCTTCACACACAATAGGGGCAATTGTATCAGGTTTGACATACTTATATGTATATATGTCTATGTCCTATATGTATAGTCACTTTTTGCTTTGAAACAGGCATTACCCGGATATTTCCTTGCTGTAATTCGTGTAAACTTTTCATGAAAAAAAAAAAAAAGTCATGCAGAATTTGGAGTTTTAAAACAGTACTTTTGCTTGTAGTCAATCAGTCTCATAGACAGCCACTCAGTTGATTAGTCAGTTTATTTAAATGGAACTTGTCATTTGATGTTGCACAAATTCCACTAAAGTGGTAGTCTTACTTTATTTAGGATTCTAGAACAGGGAATTCTTGGTCGAAGTTTCATGCACTGTTGCTTTAAAAGTTTAATAGAAATGATACACTTTTCTGGTCTACGTCTTTAAAGAATTTTACATGAATGTACTGTGAAGCCCCTGCTGTAGAATCTCCGTTCACTAAACATGATTTTCTCTTTGATATGTCTTAAAGTTAACTTTGAATCATTATGTTTTCTGTGTTGATTAATACGTTGTTCCCATATTTGCATTTAGCATTGTTAAGTCCTGGTTTCATCATCGACATGGGTGTTCCTGATATGCATGGCACAAATCAAAACCATATATAAGTAATAATATTTATTTATTTTTACTAATTCTATATTCCTCTACTTTTTCCCCCCACTTTTTGTACTTCTGCTGAATGTATCAAAACAGGCGGTAGGTTCTCAAAATTCTTTCCTCATATGGTACTCTATATGTTTAATACTATTTAATGCCATTTAATTTATACCGGTTTTAACATTTTTATCCATGCCTTTTTAACAGTTGCTGGTGGAATTCTTCAACCGAGTGGTAAGCGGTCCATACTTCAGTAAATTCATTAAGAGAACTACAGCATACCATGAAAATATGATGTTATCTTGTTAACCTTAATCTTGTTTTTTATAATTTAACAGCTGGGACAAGTGTTGGTAAATATATGAAATTTTCCCATTTTGCCAAATATATAAAATACATAAAGTTTATAAATAGGGCTTACTTGTTGGGACGTTCAAGAGTTTGTTTTGTTGCAGGTGGAGCAGGTGTTCCGGCGCCCTCTGGCGGTAAGTTTCCATTTGACGCTATCAGGTTCTGTGTATCAATGGCTTGGCCCCACAGTGTGAGACTTATAGCACAGCACATCTATTATTTGTACCATTTCACTCTGAACAATCAATGAATACAGTTCCTGCTGTACATTAACTGGTGTAACATCTGCTTCTGCCAGGGTCAGCCTGCTGAGTGTTTGCTCTCTTTAATGCACATAAAATGAAATGACCTCTCAGTGGCAATTCTTAACCAGGTGGTTTCTTGTTTTAGGCTTTTAAATGAATCAATCTGATTCTAAATATACCACTATACACCATATTTTAGTGCACAATACAAATACTGTGCCTTCTTATCTCATTCTTTATTCTTTATCATCGTATTTTAAATATGGTCACTGAATATGTAAATTATTCTTGTTATGCTCGTGATTGTGGTTGTTCCTGTTCTTCTTCTTCTTCTTCTTCTTTTTATAATTATTATTTTTATTCTTCTTATTCTTCTTCTTGTTATTATTGTTATTTTTTTATTATTATTGTGAGAACGACATATTTGCCTTTCGGGTGTTTTCCTACAATATAAATTAAAAAAAACCCACTGAATATTTAAATTATTCTTGTTATGGTCGTGATTGTGGTTGCTCCTCTTCTTCTTCTTCTCCTTGTTATTATTGTTTTTTTTTATATTATTGTTATTGCGAGAACGACATATTTGCCGTTGGGGTGTTTTTCTACAATATAAATAGTAGGATGCGTTTTTCTGTTTTTAATGATATTTAATGCAGTAGTTAACCTACAGAGCAGCATATTTAAGCTTTACAAATGCTTACTTACGAAGAAAGCATTATGTCAGTAAGATGTTCTCTTTCATGTGTCTGTGTGTAGTATACGTCTTCTGACTAATTTTCAAACAGGAATGTTTCAAAGTTGTCTCTTCTCTCCTTTAGTTGCACCTGTAGGCCAACAGCCACCAGGTAGGACACATTCACACAGATTCAAGAAGTTATTTTTACACTACCTTTGTCTTAGATGGTTGAAACTTTATCAGGTATGGTATGCCATCAGGCCACATGGTGGAGACAAATATAAATTTAAAAAGTGCATATTTGTATGGACTGAGTGTGCCATCCTGTGCTGAGTGAACGCTGAGCTGTTTTCAGGTGTTCCTGGTGAAACAGCTGGCAAAGCTCCAAAACCCATCCTCCCAGGTCAGGATGATTAATATCTATTCTCAAGAAACTGCACTGGTATTTCTTTGTTTTTCCTCATGCAGTTCCTGCACTTCATTTGGTGGCTGTGAAAAAGTTTGCCTGAGCTTAACTTCACCTACACCTTCACTCTTGATTTGAAATGAAATGGTGGCAATGTAAAAAGACAGCCAGTCTTAATCAGTAATTAAAATAACTCATCCATAATTCATCATTGATGCTGTAAAAAAGAAGAACTGAGACTGTAAGACTTGTATTTGAGTAACCTGGAACTATTAGATTTATATTGGGATTTCACACGCGCACACACACACACACACACACATTATCAATATAAGAGTTACAGATCAATCTTTTCATGCACAGCTGTAGGTATCTCAGCATATACATTGTGTGTAGACATTTAATGACTCAGCTGGGATCGATAAACCTGCAGTTAATATACAAGAAAAAGCTGCATCAGATGTTTTTTAAATCTAATTATGCTCCATTTGGACTAAACAGACATCAGTCTGCAGTTCAGCAGTTTTTGTGAATTTTGGTTGCTCTGCACTATTTCACATCCACCTCAGGTTAATTGATTGATTTCTTAGTAGGATAGTTTACACATGCCGGACCGAGTATGTTTGAAGATCAATAGAAGAACAAGATGAATGGATAATTTATCATTTCGATGATCTGACATGTTTACACATCCACCACCTGACCTCAGACATTGCGTTTGATCTGACTATAATCCTTCTGTCACTGAAATATACGCCATTATTGTCATATTGTCATCTTTGTTTCTTTGGTACAATTTTACTTTAATTCATTGAACTTCACATTTAGGTGGTGCTTTGGTTCTAGTCTAATACTGTTTTACTCCATCGGCACAGGTGGAGTTGGAACCTATGGAGGAGGCTACCCAAGTAAATATGCTTTGTTCTACTCATATATGCAGTAAAATGTCTGCTAAGTGAGAAATCATGACATTCACATCACTTCTTTTTGTGCTTTAGTTCCTTATGGTACTGGTGTTGGTACTAGACCTGGAGTTGGAACTGGATTTGCACCACTGCCTGGAGCAAAACCCCTGAAGCCCCCAGGTTTCTGTTTGTGTATATATGCGTTATTGAAAATGATCAACATTTCAACAATCATCATAATCCTCACAAGTAAAATGAAAAACCTGAGAAGGAATTAAGCAATTAAGATTTTTTTATGTCCTCAAAATCCACTGTGATGGCATTCTAGGAGGTCAGTGGAGCTTGATAGGAGTCTTGCAATTTCTTGATTTTCCATGATGAATGATTTCAGAACAGAACTGACAGCAACACTTCCCTCTGAATAAAAAATAAATGCACTCAAGCACAAGCCAAATATACATTTTCAATTTTAGGACTGGTCCCTCTGTACGTGAATACAAAATTATGATTCTATGTTTTCTTATTTTTACTCTCTCTATCCTATTTAATGCCAATGAATGTATCTGAATATTTTAATTTGTGTTCATGAAGAAATACTCACTTTCCACCTCTTCTGTTCTGTAGCTGTGGGAGGAGCAAGTGGTGTCAGCGGAGCAGGCCAACAGTTCCCAGGTTTGGATTCAGACTTTGTCCCCTCAAAGTATTAAAACTCACTCACATTCCTCAATTTCAATTGATAGGGATCCTTATTATGTAAAACGTATTACATTTTTAAAACTAGATATTGTGTCATGAAGTATTATTCTTGCGTTTTGTGGCCCAGAGGGTGACTCCCAGTGCTTAATTATAAGTTAGGAAATAATGCTGATTTTCTTTGTCACCATGATTCAGGGGGATACTACCCATACGGTTATGGACAGGGTATGTATGAGAGGAGAGGAGGCTCAATGCACTAATGCACGATGTTCCCCAGCTTCAGAAAATGTTCTTCCCATTGCTCAAAGCGGCGGTTGGTCATATCACGTCGCACTTCCTCTCCGGGGAAATGACCAAAATGTTGATAACAGCTTCAGTACTGGGCAGAATGCCAGAGAACAGAAGTACTATGGAGGAAAGCAGCTGATATTGTATATATGGAAACACGGTTTACATAGAATAAAGGACTCGTTTATTCATATGTGATCAACAGAACGCTGTTTTCTTGGTTAACTGATTTAAATATGAGGTAGGCACTGTAGTTCCTCTGTGTTATGTCTTCATTGCTACTTTAGGGTTTCCATGGTTATGAAAATCCTGGAAAAGTCATGGAAATTGAAAATGTATTTTCCAGGGCAGGAACTGCTTTTTGAATGCTTTGTGGAAGTAAGCAGTAGTAGTAGTGGAAGAAGTAATTAAAGTTTTGAATGATTAGAATCTTTACAAGATTAGATAAAACATGAGAAGTGAAACGAGAACATGCAGCGGCGGTTGATGTGAGAGGTTACAATTCAGTATTCTCAAGTGATTTTAAGTCTGCAGCTGAAAAATGTTAATTATCTCTAAAAATAAAAAGTTAAAGGCACAGGATTTGATGGGTGTTGCTACTGTATTCGTCCATAATATTGATATTAGTAATATGGGTGAGGTAGCCCCGGTTAGCCATGCATAGAGGAGAAAAGGACAACCAAACATTTTCCACAATAATTAGCAGATTGGCCCTGAGCACACTTATGATTAATTAGGAGCCTAAGCACTACCTCTTTGTGCCTCACTGTGCATTCAGCTCACACGGTGTCTGAACAGCGAAAAGGCCTCGGACACGCCCCTAAGTGGTGAGCACTGTACTGTCCGACTGTGCCCCATAGATTGATGGAGAGGCACCTAACAGTTGTTGTTTACAGTGCCATAGTCACTGTAAAGGTTGGTTTACTATGACACAGCAGAATAATTGGTAAGTAAGTCCAATCTTGTCCTCTGTTTTCTGACAGGTGGGGTGTTATATCCATCTGCAGGTGGACAGGGAGTCGCCACGGGAGCTAAAGGACCCAAACCAGGTGCCCTGACATCAGGAGTCTGATTTCTCTGTGAACCCTTTAAATAAGCACTGAAAATATTAATGTATCGTGAACTTCATCCACTTAATATTTTTCATCATCCACAGAAAAATTGACCTTGACTGCTGGTCCACACCATTCTTGAAGTGTTTTTGTTAATTTGTCCAAAAAAGTAGACATTAAATTGATCAAAATCTTAGAATCAAATGGAGTAAGGCGTTCCTAAAATGTAGCTCTGCCAAAAACAAACAGTAATGCCTTCTGAGTTGTGTTACTGTCAGAACTGCAAATGTAGGAAGTCAGCAACGCCACATTTTCTGATGCAAAGTGATTACTGTAATGTGTGCACAACATGAAACAGTTTGAAGATAAGACCATTCCCTGCGGAACCCTGCCCCAAAATACTGCTCTGTCAGGGGAGGCTATTAAACATGACTAACTGTATGCTATCATTACTACATTGCGCATCGCCATAATTTGAGCATAAAGAACAAATTCTTTCTAACTGCTTTAATGGTTTGTTTTGTTTTGTTTTTTAACAGGCTACGGCAATCTTGGAACTGGTGCTGGTGGATATCAGCCAGGTGAAGGAGCAGTGCATGTTTTCATCATAAATCACACAATAATTCGTTCAGATGCCTCACATTTCCTTCCAGCAGATCACAACACTTTCTCAACTTTGTGCAGTTCAGCTTCTCATCAAGTCCTCCTTCCTCTTCTTCTAAATGAGCACAATCATGGATCAATATCTTTACACATATTTAAGCTGTCTTGTGTCTGTGCTGATGTTACAGGTGCCGGCGCTGTGGTCCCAGGTTATGGAGGAGGTTACCCATCACAGTTCTACCCAAACAATGGTAATGTGTCAGCCAGTGACAGATAAAGCACACGACAAAGTTTTGTCTTGAATCATGAACATTAATCCGTGGATTCACTTTTTAGGAACTTTCATTGTAGTCACTGGACGGCCTTATCATCTCCACATTTTATGATTATTTTACAGTAATTGTATCCTCAATAGTAAGAGGTAATACATAATTTATACACACCCTTCAAAACACAGATACAAATAACTTAACAACAAACGAACAAGAACAAACACGAGAGACAAGCTCTGCAGATAAAAACAGAAGATTACTAAAATTGAAATTCCATAAAGAATTTTTTGAAATCCCAATACAATCTCACTTAATCATAGAAACAAAGTGCCGTAAAAAATGTGAGTTAGTCCGTCGAATTTTTAAAGGTAAATAATTCCACAGTATTGGAGCCATGATGGAAATGTGCCTCCTTTTTTTCAGCCGAGATCTCAAGGTAGCCACCTAGGAAAATCAGAGCCTGTGGGGAAAATCAGTTTGCTGATTTTCAAACTTGCCCCCACAGACACAAAAACTTAGAGGCCTGATTATTTTTTAAACTTTTCATCCCTTTTTCTGGATCAGGAGGTGGATTAATGCCAGACTGCCGGCAGCCAGGTAACCCCGATGGAACAAACTGACCCATGGTTTCCCCTTTGGCACTAATGCTATAAAGAAAGGGAGAGGGCAATGGTTGAAGAATGACAGGGAGCTTCAGTTTCCGCCAACTCATGAAAGCTCTTCACAACGGCTAAATTATGAGAAATCACCTGTTCAAATTCTGACAATAGTTCTCAACTGATTTAAGAGTCCAACCCCCCTCTCACTCTCCTTCCCTTTATGATGCCACTTTCACACAGTACAGCTCCAGCTTCTGCAGACAGGCAGTACATGGGTTTCTATGTGCACTCCTTGTACGTATGTATGTGTTAGTAGTTAACATAGATTTCTGCTACTACATACAATCTCAGATTAAGATTGAAAAGCCCTGAATTTGAATGGTAATGTGATTCTGTGATGAACAAGGAAAGGTTCTAATTATACAGATTTATCATGGAAATCCTATTTACATGCTTGTAATCTTTAGCAGAAACACAAAATATGATTTGGGCTTTTCAGTTTTAACACAAGGTTATTTTATTTCTACATTACTCACACTCAGTTTACTACACATTTATGTGAGCCTGATTTTGCATATGGGATTTTTTTTAAATATTTTAATGTTTGCACAGATCTGTACATGAGTTTGTTTATTGGATTTTTTTATTGCTTATATGAAGAAGCAAGAGTGTGCTCCAAGACACATTCCTTGTATGAATCATACTTTGCCAATGGTTAAAATTTGTGTTTGAATTACCTGTTTTCTTCCTGTGGGTAGTCCACTACAGTGAAATTTTGCAGCAAATTAAAACAATATGGATGTTAAATACAACCTCCCTCCCATTTGCAAAATTAATCATATAAAGAAAATGATGCACCACAAGTGCTATATATGTCTAACCATACTTTTATATGCTTTAACTTGTAAGTTTTACTGCATGTATTAAGGATGTCCACTACTGTTTGAGTGTTTAAACATTTATGTTGGAACTTGAGTAGAAAACGATCACTCAGAGTAGACAGAGCAGCTCAGCCTACAATGGACCAAATAGGAGTCGGAGTGCTGTAGTAGTGACTCATCATTATCAGTTATGAATCAAACAGCTGTAGCAGCTAAATATTCAAATATTTGTTCAGAAACTGTTTTTGGATCAAACATCTAAGCATCAGAGCAAAATGAATCCATTATGTCTGCTCCAGTCTCCTCACTTTTTTTCTGTACTTTCTGGCTCAGAAAAATATCAGCCAGTGACTGTTTGTTTATTTCAGTCCTTAAATTGCTCATAAAATCTGTTTCTCCCTGTGATCTTGTCTCTGTTGTCTAGGTGGATACCAACCAGCTCCACTGACTCCTCAGCAAGGTACCGAACACCCACGTCTTCACATCTCTCACTCTCACCCAAATATATCATACTTAAGAGGAACAGAAATAGAGTTTCTGTCACAGAAACAGTTTCCCAAATCTCTCTCTCAGATATTCTGTGGCTCTTTGATGATGTCAGATTATTTGGATGAGTTTGGGAAATGAGTGGATGTGGGGTGTTGGCGGGCATTCTTATGAGTGCAGATGTCACAGCGGATCATGCGCCCAATCTCACAACAATCTGTGTATTAAAGAACATAGATTTCTGATACTGGGATTATTTCAACATCTGGTTTCAAAGATAAAGTTTTTTTTCCAATCCTGTAAATTCTGAAACACAAGTACTTTATACACCACAGACACCACAGAACTCAGTATTAAATGTCTACCCACCTTCGATGTGACCTGTGCTGCTCTGTATACCTGCTGCTTTTCTCTTTAATTGGGTTCACAGTGTCTATGATTAGTGCAGCATTGGTAATGTCAGTAGGCGTCCTGTCTTTAATGGCTTTAACGAGAGACCGTCATTGCTGGATGCTTTCATTAAACACCATGGTGATGATATATAAATAGTTACTCTGCCATGAAACTGCCATAACTGAAGCATATTTTAAGGCTTCCCTTACTGTATGTAGTGCACCGGTGTATACTCAAATTAACTGATCAATAACACGTGAAAATACAAACCTTTCCGATTTGATTCAACTGACTTAATTTGACTTGATTTGTTTATGTTTATTTGCGCTGCACAATTCAGGAACAAGGTCTCAATGTTTGTATGAAAGTGTGTTTTATGAATAACTTACTATGGAATACAATAGTGACACCTCTCTCAAAGTAAATGCTAAAAGATGAGGAAAAATGATTTGTGAGGTAATTTTTCTGTCATGATACATTAAATCTGATGTTGTGTCTAATGAATGAACCCAGTGGCATTCATTGAGCTGTTGAGGAAAAAGACGCATTTGGTTTAACTTTGTCGTTCATTTTGTTTGTTTTCCAGCGAAAGCCGCAAAGTACGGTGCATTGCAGGGCTTCTTTGGTGGTGCAGGAGGGATCTACAGAGGTAAATGCCTTACACACATTAACATCTCACAACATTGCAATGGTTTATTATATTTTTTTGTCATTTTTAATTGTCTGTGAAGCAGTACAACACTGAGTTCTGTTTGATGGTCTTTGCTTCAGGTGGTGCTGCTGCATGGAGGAGGAAATAGAGGATCTCTTGAGATCCAGTGTGACCTCAAGAGACCATGGTGCTACTGCATGAACTAGAATGTATATTTTATAAGCAAACCAACCCATTTTTTGTTTCTGTTTTCTTTTTTTTTTTACTTACTTGACTTCAATGTCTGTTTTTACCCAAACTCACTGACCTAGAATTTTGTACACGTATGTGATATATGTAATCATTTATGTGGAAAAATTAATCAGCTTTCAGAGTAACATTGCTCCTCGTACTGCATCGACCTAAAATGTATTCCATTGTAAGTGCGTGTGTGTGTGTGTGTGCATGTGGTGGGGACATAAGGTTGTGTTGTTGTGCCAAAGGCTGTTTGAACCATCGTGCCAACGTGACCAATGAAATATTACTCCTCCAATTATGTGCTAAAAGCAAGATGTTTCTCCTGTGTCACCTTGCTGTGATGGTGTATCACACCACGGGGTCTCCATGTTTCTCATAAAGAGGGCGAGATGGTTGGGTTTGGTCAGGGCCTTTCCAAGAATGGAATTGTGGCCACTCCCAGAATCACTTCAGTCTCCCCGTCCTTTCTGATACTATTTTTAGGCCTCCATGGCTATGAAGCAGCAGGAATCAAGACTCTAGCCAACCCATCTGCTCACAGTGATTTTAGTGATTCTAGTTGCTATGCAGTGAAATTTCAGTGCCAAACTTGTGATATATGAGGAATAATTTCTGCTCTGCTGAAGACAGTGGAAATGTATTTTAATTCATTACAGTATTACAGCATTGTTTCCCGCGTAAACCCAGAGGTTCCAGTATTTCTGATTAGGATATCATTCAGTTGCTACTATGGCATGTACATTATGTACTGTATCTATGAAATGCTACATTTCGATGTACTAATTATCTGTGCCGAAGTCCTGAGTGCTTTAGTCGGCTTCAAATGTTTAGTCGCAGTTATATACATTTATGCAACTTGACATTTCATCATTATTCAACGTTTTTTGGATCATTTTGACTCATACCTTTATTGTTATCAGAGGTGCGTGAAGATGGAAGGAGATGCATTTAATCACTGTAATACTGAATAAGTCTTTTTTAATGGTGAGCCTGTGTGTTTATCTCTTGTCTGTTTGAGACATAAGCTCCTGTTGTTCTTTATTTACTTGAGCTGCTTTTAAATAGCTTTCCTACACATACTGACCAAAGGTTCATGAGCTCTGTCGCCAAGTGACTCCATCTCTTTCTGTAACTTTGTACTGTATTTTGTACTAATTTGATGTTCGCTTGTTCCATCTCCTTTGTCTTTGAGCCTGTCTGGGTCAGAACTTGTCTTATGTGCCGTGGGATGACATTCATCGTAATTTAAAACTGTTTTCATGTGGAGGAACAGTGTGGTTTTGCACTTTTTATATTTCCACGACACACACGTGACTTCTTCCTGGACCTCCCATCATTTTATTTGCTTCATTAAATAACAAAATAAAACTAATTTGTGCCTCTTTGTGCCTCTTCATGTCTTGAAATTTAACTGTAATGCATGCCTAAACCCGATTATAATGCCTGGTTAGCTGTTGCCAAATATGAATAATCGCTAAAAGAAGACCTAAGATGTACTGGGTGTTACTATGTAGTCACAGTTTACATAATATGGCTGACTCAGCCCTGGTTAGCCATGCAAATCATAGTTTTGGAATTTGATTGTAAAAAAGGGCCAGAAATCCTGATAGTGGAATGTATGACAGTAACAGTCAACCACATCAGCAAAGAGAGAAGAATGATTACAGTACATATTACAGTAAAAAGTATACAGCACCCAGATATCCTCTAAAACATTGATTACCTCACATTCCTGTCTGCTGCCGACCTTTTTTCCACAAAAGTCTTGCCTTACTTTACTCAGGTGAGAAATAAAGGCAAAAACAAATAAAGTTGAATGTCAAACGTGGACTCTAAGAAAAGCGGGGCCTCACAATGGTGACCTGATAAGCTCTGTTCATGTTGTGGCAGCTGGAAATGATAAACTCGGTGGAGTCCTCTGGGGATAGCCTGACCCCTGATCCACATGCTGGGAAAGTTACACTTTTGCTCCCTCGGCTCAAGTTGTAACCTTCTAAAGTGCAGTGATCAAACTACAGAGACCCAATGTCAGCAGTCATTGGGAGAGAGGCAGGGTACACTCTGTTCAGGTCTTTAGTGTATCACAAGGCTTAATTATTACATTTCACATGTACTGTGGAACTACAGGATTACACGGTTCGGTAGGATACAAATATAACCGCAAAACTTTTAATTCCAATACGATCGTTATGATAAAACACACCAACATGATCACAGAGGTGGCATTAAGTCACTGTTTCACAAGTCAACACTGCCAAGAACAAGACAAATTACAAGACATGAAAACAAATATGATCAAAGCCTTGGATCTTACAACTACCACCTCTACTATTACAGCTGATATTGAGTCATATGACTAGACCAAGAACAGACAGATAGATAAATAGATTTTTCATTGTAATTAGAAATACAAAAGAATAGTATAATAATATATTAACAACATAAATATAT